>CAJVPQ010001784.1:0-16428 GCA_910591825.1 Funneliformis caledonium
TTTTTCTTATGACGCTAATGTATGTATTATTATTCTGATTTTGGTAAAGTCAGTCATTTTTGCTAGGTGAGTGTACATAAAAGATACATTTGCTTTATTTTATTTTACCAACTCATATAATTCTACTTTAGTAGAATTTTCTGAAACATTAATATCAGTTAAAGTTAACTAAGCAATTAATGCATTTTTTTTCGAGTTTGATGTTGGTACTTGTTCAACTCGACGTTATAATACCAAGCACCATTCATATAAATATTTACTGACCTATAGCGTTCTTTAATATTAGTACAAAGTTTATTAAAAAAATCTTCAAAAATGTCAGCTGTAAAATTCCCATGATAATTAATATGGTCCGCTGTAATATTGAAATTTTGAATAATTTTAAGAATATTATTCCAGGTATCAGCATTTGCTCGTTTTCTCCCTCTTAATAAAGGTAGTTTTATTGATGGATCCCACATAAGAAGTGAATTAGAAATAACTTCACCATAAAGCTTATTAATATTACCATTGCGCATTATAATCATTATTCTAAAAATAACAATTAAGAGACTACGTCCTAATGAATATACTATCCCATGACTTGGTACCCAAGTACAGTTCGTAGTATAGTACAAATAACAATACGATTCATCTAAAAAAACCTCTGGCCTAGTCAGAACTTTATTTTTTACTTGTAAGTTTTCAAACTGATATTGTAAATAATGGTTACAAAAGGCAACATTCGCTGGTAATTCATGCAATATATTTCAATGTTTACTATAGCCATAATAATATCCCAATTTATTAAGTAAACGAAGTAACTGCCATTTTGATAATTTATAACTATTTTTTTCAAGCTTTTATCGTAATATTTGTGTTAAAAGTGAAGTGTCAGAAGTGTTTGTGAGCATAATAAAGCTTCGTAAAATTTTAGGAATATTATGATCAAATGTATTTTTAGGCTGACTGAGGATTTTTTGTATTTGAAATTCTCCATTTTTTTTTATTTTGTTCAGTGACTACATGCGCAACTGTAGCTTCCTCAATACTAAGAACTGTAGTAACCTCCTTGCATAATAGTAAGTCATAATATTACTTCTGGCATTGTCGAACCTTTAAAAAGTATTGA
Organism: Funneliformis caledonium; assembly: GCA_910591825.1. Classification (NCBI taxonomy): domain Eukaryota; kingdom Fungi; phylum Glomeromycota; class Glomeromycetes; order Glomerales; family Glomeraceae; genus Funneliformis; species Funneliformis caledonium. The sequence goes on from CAJVPQ010001784.1 coordinate 1,112, forward strand.
TGAATATTAAAAATCATCTTTCGTTCATTATCAGTCAACGGACTTTGTCTCTAGTTAAGTCATCTATGAGAAAAAAAAAGGTTTAAAGTTAGTAAACTATTTAAATTTTGAACACAATCTAACCTTTTACATCATTTGTACACTCAAATGATATAATTGTTAGATTTTCTATCATTTGAAAAAATTAGATAATGATTTTTGTGTATTTACATTTTTGCACCAGACCATATCATATAATAATTATAAAAACTTTTTATACTTTTAACTAATAAAAGTAGAATATATTAGTTAATTATATGATCTATAGGTATTTTATAATAGAAAGTAAGAAAATTACTAAATAAATTTTTTGAATCAATATTAAATCTAAATTTATTTTATTAAAAAAATAATATTTAGCTTATAAAGTAAAAAATTTTTTGGTAGTTTTTTTTTACTATTGTAAAATATTAATATATAAAGTATTTTTTATTTTAACTAATAAAAACAGAATTTATTAATTAATAAAAAATAGATCTATCATTATATCATCTTTTAATCTGCAGAATAAGAAATAAAATTTTTTGTAAAAAAAAATTACTTATAATAATTTTAACTGACTATAAATAAATAATCTAACAAGAGTTATTCTAATATTATACTGTATATTTTTTAGGTAATTGATTTCACATAATTAAAACAATATTTGTAAAAACTTACAGAGAAAAAAAAATTGAAAATGAAAATAACCTTAATTTATAATATTATAATACTTAAACAAAACTTATATAAACTGAATATGAGTTTATACCTATATTTCATAAGATTATTAAGCTATATAATATTTAAACAGTTTTTTAGAATATTATAATATAATAATTCTTTTTAATTAGTCTTTTATAATCTGTTAAAAATTTATGATATTTTTTTAGGATATTCCTTTCTATTTATTATTTTATAATAAAATCACATATTAGTCTTCAAGATATCACAGAAGGATTACTGTCTCATTTTTTTTTAGTCTTAGTAATAATTGAAAAATCTTAAAATTAAAATTAATTAATAGTATATTAATAAAGATATTTCATTTTTTTTTGGATTAATTCTAGAAATTTACATTTAAATTTTATTTAATATACTTATTTAAGTTTTTTTAATAATAGATTTTAATGATATATTTATAAATAAATTAATTAAACTGATTCTAGAGAAATTACTTAAAGAATTAAAGAAGTTTACCTTATTTTTAATAGTATATAATTTTAATTATTAATATTATTAACAATTTTTCTAAGATTTTCTAATTTTCTGAATTTTTCAATCATTAATATTATTATAATTTTTAAATTAATTTGATCTATAATATATCAAATTTGAGGCTTAGTAAGTCTTAAAATACTGTTAATATTACAAATAATCTAATTAATCATATACAGTCAAAACTCAATATAACAAATTTAATATTCAGAATAATTAGACCTTTATTATAAGAAAATTCATTATTACTATAATAAATTATTCAATATATATTAATGAATAATTCATTATAATGATAATATCATCTAATTAGACCAATTATAATAAATGAATTATTATATAATAATAAGTTAAAAAAAATTTATATTTATTTTTTTATCACAAGAAAAGGTTTTTATTTTTTTTATTAGTATCTATTCTATCAAGCGTAAGTAATATTATAAGCTTGTAAAAAGAAAAAAAGTACTTGTTAAAATTAAAATTAGTATTTTATAAGAAATATTAATAAAAGTTCTAAATAAAATTTATGCAAATAAAAAGATTTTTTTATTTATTTTATTATTTTTTTTTTATTTTTTTTTAAATTCTTTTTATTAATTTTATATTATTTTTTTATATTACCCTGTTTTTATTATTATTTTTTTTTAATTTAAAATTTTTTTTATTTTTTTCTCCCTTTAAATGATTTTTTTTTATTATTTTTTTTTTTTTATATCTTCTTCCCTCTGATTTCTAAATAAATCATTTTATTTTTTATTATTTTTTTTTATATTCATTTCTTCTATCATTTTTTTTTATTCTTTTCACTTTTTGACTTTCTGAATGATTTATTTTATTTTTTATTTTTTTTTTTTTTTATTAATTTTTTTAATTTTTTAATTTTTTATATCTCTCTCCTTTTTTTTTCTTCTCATTTCATTTTTATTTTTTTATTCTTTTTTTTATTTTTTTTATATTTCTTCTCTTATTATTATTATTTTTTTTTATTCTTTTCTATCTAAGCCTCTAATAATTTATTTATTTTATTTTTTATTTTGTTTTAATTTTATATTCCTTTCCCTTATCTTTATTTTTTTTTAATTTTTTTATTTAATTTTTTTATTTTATATTATTTTATATTTTTTTTATTTTAATATTTATTTTTTTATATCCTATCCCTCATTTTTATTATTTTTTTTTTATTTTTCCTTTTTCTAACCTTTCAAATGTTTTATTTCTTTATATTTTTTGTATTTTATTTTATTTAAGATTAGCCTTTTTTGGATCTTGAAAATTAACTAGAAAGTTGAATTTTTCTTCTTAGAATAGGTGGATTTCTTTAAGAAAGTTTACTAATATTCTTTTCTTTTCTTTTTTAGAATTGGCCTTCTTTAGACCTTAAAAATCAACTAATAAATTGTATTTTCTCTTCTTAGATGAGTGAACTTCTTTGAAAACGTTTACTAACATTCTTTTCTTCTTTTTTTTAGAATTAGCTTTCTTTGAATCTTGAGAACCAATCAGTAAGTTGTATTTCTTCTTCTTAAAATAGATAGACTTTTTAAGAATATTTACTAATTTTTTTTTTAGAATCAGCCTTCTTTGAACTTTAGAAATCAATTAATATGTTGAATTTCTCTTTCTTAAAATAAGCAGGCTTTTTTAAAAATGTTTACTAATATTTTTTATTATTCTCTTTATAAAACTTATTCTCTTTAAAATAATATCTATCTTTCAAAATTTTTATTGTATCAAAAAAAATTCATTATAAATAAATTCATTATAAAAGGATTATTTTATATATGTTTACAAAATTTTCTTTATATATTATTATATTAATAAATTCAGTATAATAAAGTTTTTTAATATATAAAATCTGTATTATACTAAAAATTTGTTATATTATAAAATTTGTTATATCAAAATTCATTGTATTAACAATCAGTGGAAATATCATAAGAGTTGCCGATCTCTAATTAAAAATTTTGTGTAATATAAATATAATAAAGGTTCTTTTATAAGCTAATGTAATTAAACTTTAATACACTTATTCAACTAATAAACAAATATTAATTCTTGACTTTGTTTTATATATTTTTATAAATTTTTTTAAAATCAAACCTTTCTATAAAAAGAGATTGTATTTTAAAAGTTTGGTATATTTTCATATTTATATCTATGATTGAATGGTTAAATATATGAGAATGCTCAAAATTACAACACAGATACCTATTTCTTTAGTATTTTTATTAACTTTCACAAAGGAAAAAGTATATTTATACAGTAGTTCTTAAGAAATTGTAAATTATATGTTATTTAATTTGTGTTTTAATAGTTTTATTATAAAATTTATTAATTAAAACATATCATTTTACTTTGTAATAATAATAGGTAATAGAAAAGTGATTTTTTAATCAGATTTTTTAATATGATAATTTCACCAGCTATAAATCTTTTTCTTATTCCATTCTACTCCTAATAACTGTTCGATTTCTTGATATACTTGATTAGGAATTTTGGTCTTATAGATAAGTAATCTTTCTAAAATTTCTTTTTTATGAGAAAGAGTCTTTCTTGTTTTAACTGATTGATTCTGTTAATTTTGAAGTAAATTGATGTCTTGTTATGATTGATTTATATTACTTTCTTCAATTTTTTTATACTTGCATTTTTTTCTTTATCTATTTTATTTTGAGTAAGATAATCTTTATATTTCATTCTACGAATCTCTAATGCTCGTTGCCCAGTAGTATTTCTTGTTTCATTTTATAGAACTTCTTGACAAAAAATTGTTTGCATTTGTACTAATCCATCTTTGTAACATACAATTAACTTTTCACATTCTGTTTTATTTAATTCAGGTGATTTCATTTCATAAAAAATTGGATGAGATAAAGGATCTTTCATATTAAAAATAGCTACCAAATCCTTCGCTAATGTCCACAATGATTCTTTATATATATTAATAGCCTGAGAACTTTGTGAAATTGTAGTATCCTCTAAATATTCACCCAATAGTAAATCAATCCTTTCTCTTTCAGCTTATGCAACTTTAATATTTATCTTAAGAGTTGTATTATCAATAATGTTACCAGTAATATTCTGTTTAATAAAGCGTACTTTAAAATTTTTTGAATTTTTATCTTCAGTGTTATTATTGGGAGAGTTAGATATTTTAAATAAACCAACATGTCGTAGTTTTTTATTTAAAATTGGAAATTTTTTCAAAAGAGACAAATATTGTGCAATAGCGGTTGCATAATTAGATTTGGCGGCACTTGGAAAAAGAGGAGTAGTAGCAGCAAGAGTGAGTATCTCGCTATAAATTGTAATTGTCAATTCGCATTCCATATGATGAGCTTTTCAAATTCCAGCCCAATGATAATATAAGTACCATACTTTTAAAAAAATATGAGAATTATTATTTTCATCCATTATTTGATTTATTTGAATATTTTTTTTTTATATAGATGTTGATTGCAATTCCTACTGCTACCCACAAAAGATTTAAAACTCAAGCAGTCAATCGATAATCAACAGCAGCTTCCAGTTTATCCAAAAACGTACATCCAATCAATGAGTAAGATTTAATAATTCATAACTAGAAAATAATACAAGCAAAATAGAACAAAAGTCTTTAGAGGTATGTCATTGTCCTAATAATGGTCGTAAGTAAGGTCATTGAGCTCTAGCTCTCATCAAACGTTAAAAAATAGCTTTATTTGCAACAATATCAAGGTATTTCTTTTCATTTAATTCAAAATTGTCTATACACATTTTTGCAACTTTCAAAATAGAATCATCAGAATTTTGATTTTCTCCTAGTTCTAAATAATTATATGCAGTAAAAGTCCTCAGCAACCATATTCAAACTCAGGTAATAGTTCCTTTTTTATTGTTTCTGCATCAAAATCCTTGTTATATATTAACTAACCAGCATTATTAATTTTTATATCTAATAATTTTTCAAGAGTTTTTTGAAATACATCGAGAGCATACTGTGTTTCCAAATTCATACCAAAAAAATAAGTATTTTCATCTAAACTAATTTCTTGTTTATTTTCAAAAGTTATCATATTTGATTGAAAAGCCATTCGTAAGATTGCGTGAGAACTACCCTGAATTACATTATATATATTACCAAAAGTAAAAGATTTTTTGTTTGAAATCTATGTTATCAATTATAGCCAAATTTCACATATTTGATTCTTTAATTATTACTCATTTGTATTTTTTCTTGAATTCGTTCATGATGTTCAGTATGACTAGTAATATTTCAAACTGTTAAAAGTTGATGTAACTTTGTAATCAATTTTGGTTTGCGTTCTAGACTTCATAGGCAGACTTTCCTATGATTGGCTATTGTAGATCAATTTAAATTGGGTATTATTTATACAGTTTAAAGTACTTTTTCAGAAAATGATGTTAAATTTAGTAAAAAAAATTTTTGCTTATCGTTTGATTTTTTGGAACGTTAAATAACTACTTGCAAAAAGAATCCAAAATAATCTCAGTTTTAAAAGAGTTTACTTAGAGGTGACATACTATAATAATAAAGCTTAAAGGTCTTTATATTGTTATAAAACTTATTTTAAAACTTCTAATAATCCAAAAAAAGTTTTAAAACTTGTATTTAAAAAAGTTAAAAAAAACTTTGAAATACTCTTGTATAATATAAAAAAGAATAAAACCATTAAATAATTAATGATTTATTATATTTTAATTTGCTTTCATTGCTTTCACGAAAGATATAAAATATTATATATATTATCGTTATATGTCAAATTTGTATATGGTCGAGATCATGTGATCATATTTATTATTTTATTATTGGTCAACCTTTTTGTCGATCGTACTTATTATAGAAATGCTGATCAATATTTTAAACCAATTAAAAGAAAGTCTTCCTATGATTCTAGACTAGTTAAAATATCTGTCAACCATATTCTATATGAAGGAAAAGCCATTCTAATTAAAACTGATATAAAAAAGGTAATAATTTTAAGAATTTTTAATTCAGATATTTGTTTTGTTGGTGTTTTTCAATGCTTTTTTTAAAGATTATTAACTGCTGTTTTTTTTTAAAAAATTTCATAAATCATACCCATAAAAAATTCAGAAAGAAATAATAAGAATGCTCTATAATATTCAGAAATTGATGTTGGCGATTCTAATAGTTCTTTTTTCTTTTTTACTTCATTATGCAATTTACATAACTTTATACCAATTTGGTATTCTAAAGAATGATAATCCTTAATTCATTTTCACTTTCAATTAATCTTTTTGAATTATTTTTTTGTATCCAAAATATATCAAGAAACAACACTCTAATTATAAATAAACTTATGGGTTGTGTTGGGGTTTCATTAATAGTGCTATTGCTTGAAGATTCTTGAGAAATAAAAGGAAGAAATGAATTGACTGCTGCTTCCAAAATCATATTTTTTTTGATTTATCATCGCTTTTTGCAATGTTGTTAAGCCATTGTGTAATAAATTCAAGTCCTTTACTAGTATCTTCATTATGCAATTGATTTTTAATACAATCTTTTCTTTGACCTCATCCTGGACATCTATAAATGTGTCCTCCTAATTTTTCATAGCAAATACAATAAACACATTGTGATCTTTTGGTATCATTATAAGTACATTGACAAAGAGTAGAATAATTTCTTAATGCATCACAGTATACTAATTCATTACAAGGAACTTGAATCCTATGACTATCTATTAACCATGAATGATTTTTACATCCCTTTCTTCAAATAAAAAATGTTATAAAATTTCTATATCTAATACATTTTCGCTTTTGAATTGCAGATAAATTTATATTTTTAATTGCTTATCTAAATTTTTATGAAGTTGGTTTTGATCAAATAAAAAATAAGAATCACAAACTCCTAATTTAGAATAATTATCATCTACTTGTTGAACTGCATTTTAATCTATTTGCTATGTTCCATAAAGGTTATGTAACCTTCATAATTTATATGTTGAATTACATCTTTGAATAGTACCTTCAACATAATCAATAATTACATAAGATATTAATAAGAAAGGTGAAAAACGAGAAGAAGAAAGCAAAGAAAAAGAGGAAATAGGAGAGGAAATAGGAGAGTAAACAGGAAAGTCAATGTTAACTTTTTTATTATTATTAATTTTGTCTATTATTTTTGTTATATTATGTTCATTAAATTCAATTATTTCATCAGTTTCTTCTTCATTATCGTCATAAAGGTTCTGATTTTCTTCAACAGTACAATCGTCTAAATCCTTTTCTATTTCATCAAAGTCATATTCGATAATACTGTCATCATCATTGTTATTATCTAAAAATGTTTTATATTATTAATATTAATTATTCACGCAAAAAAATATATTTACATATATATCAATTACCTGCTATCGATTCTATCATTTTTTGAAGTAAATCTTCATGAGATTGAAGAGAAAAAAAAATCAAACTTAGAATTTGATTTGGATTCTTCAGATTTATAAAGAAAATTAACAGGAAGTGGCCTAAGCAAAATATCATCCCTATTTATAGAGTTCTCATAAATATCATTAATTAAAATACTATGAGTTTTGTAATATAGGGTGAAGTTGAAAAATGTATAGAAGTGGTGTCATCTTTAAAGTTTAAAGCTGCAATTTCTATAATATTAATAACCGTAAACCATTACTTTAGGTTCCAGATTGAATGGAAAAAACTTATAAATATCACTCTAATAACATATTTGACTAACCTTCTTTTGAACCCGTCATTTAACATTTATTATATGTAGATAACCTATTACAAAAGAGGAAATAAGAACTCAAATATATCTTAGTGAAATTTAGTAGTATATTTTATTATAAAGAAATGATCGGCAATATAAATAAATTTACTAGTTTATGTAATACGTGATTAGAGTATGATTTTTAAGTGCTGATTATACTATTTTATTTCTTGCTTTACAGGTTATTACATATAAATACCCAACAAAAATAATTATAAAATATAATTTATCTCATTATATATTTATCTTTTTATAATTGTGTTCTTAAAATTCTTTTCTTTAGATCTATATTTTATAATCTTATCTTTAAACTTTTTAAATAGTAATTTTAAAATAAAATCCTTGTTCACTTTATTTTGATTAATCTTTCTTGTAGTATTTATTTGAAATAATAAATTAGCAAACTTTTTAAAGTGTATGGATAAAAATATTAATAATAGACTAAAAAATTTTATAAATTTTAGATCTTAACTGCCAGATAATAAAAATTTTATAATAAATTTATATAAATTTGATTATCATATTTGAAAAGGTAGAACTAATACTTTTAATATCATTTTAAAAATCTATTTTCTTGTTAATAATTTTTACATATTCTTTCTAAACTTTTTCTTGTAAAGTAAAATATCTATCTCTATTTTTTTTATGATTTAGTTTTAGTAAGCATATTTAGTATCATATTATTATTTTTTTTTTACTAATGATTTTTTATAATATATTTTTATTAGAGATAATAAAGTTCTAGATACTGGACTTAAAGACTTAGTTCTAGGACTAGATCTACAGATTTTTAGATCTTGATTTTGAATCGATAAATATCTGATCCTACAAAGTCCTAGCTAATAGAATTATAAAATAATAAAATAATATAATGATATATTAATATGTATATACTGACTTAAGCGTAAAAATATTTTTTTAATAATACCGATATGCTAATATTCTACTAAAATAGTTTATATAACAAGTTTTTACACAATGTGATTTAGATTTAAAAATACAGGATTTTTACCTATTGTATTATTATATATGCATAAATAGTGTGATATAAATAAGTATTTTCTTTTATTTTACCAATATTTATTTGCACATATTATTTTATTTGAATGTAATGATTTATCTTTTTAAATTTATAATTTAAAAATCTTTCTATCCTCTTCTTCATTTTACATTCATTTATTTACTGAATAAATTTGTAGTACTTCAAAATATTGAAAAGATAAAACATGAATTATATTTTATTTCTATCAAAATTTTTATTTTGTAATAATAAGCAATTCTTTTAACAGCTCAGATAATGCATTTATTCTAAATATTGATGATATAGATAACAAAATAGACAAGCTTGAACCTTAGCATAAAGTTGTTTCAATATAGAATTATATAAATTGTAAAGATTCATCTTACCTAGGAGTATCAATATGTAAAATATGTGATTATGTATTTTCTATTAAGTCAAAAAACTCTAGTATTGAATAACATCTTTTAAATAAATATAGTATAGTAATTCAAAAAATTCAAAAGCAAATAATTTTGAAATTTAAATGCAAAGATTTTTAGCTTGAAAAAGAAAAAATTGGAGTAGGATGATGCAGTTGTTATTTGGGTAATTTCTAATCAACAGCCTTTCAGTATTGTAAAAATGAAAAGTTTATTAAAATAATAAATATTTTAGAATTTTGCTATAAAGTTTCTGATCGCCATCAAAAAAAAAAAGTAGTTCAAGAATTTGATAATCACTATCTAAATATTTGTTATGTTTTACTAAACATATCTGAAAAAGTCTTATTTATCACAGATATATGAATTTAATGTGATAAATATTTGCAATACTATTTGTTAATATATTTAATTAATTAATTTATTTTATTATATTTCAGAAAAGACATACTAGTACAATAGCCAAATATATTCTAAATAGTTATTTTGATGTTGAATTTATTAAAATGTTTAAAAATTTAAACTTAAGAAAATTGTATTATACATCTGCAAATTCTAATGAAACTAAAATTTGGTTTTGAATAACAAAACTCAGAAGAAAGGAGCTTTTATTACTAACAAAACTTTTAAAGAATTAGTATATTTAATGATACAAATAAAAGAACTTGAAATAATAGAAAAATGTAAAACTGGAATCTGGTATAGTAAACATTTACTCCAATTCTTTAGTCTAATCACTGAAAAATCTTGCACATATAAAATATTTAAATAAGCATTAGGTATAAGATATTATTATCATTACAAACTATAATAATTTATTAGTATAATAAATAGGCTGATCTTTAGTTTTCAGACAGTTTCGCAGTAAAGATCAAGATATCTTAATAAGTCTTGAAATATTTCTTGAAAATATTATTTAGTTTGCAAAAGTTGCTAATGAATTGCAATAAAAAAGACCAGTAGTTCTTATAACAGACTGTACAAATTATGATTAAAGGTAGTCTATTCACAAGAGTTTGACAGTATAATGGGTTCTGTTTTACTAGCTAATTAAACGAAATGTGAAATATATAATGATATTTATTAAATAATAAAAAAATCAAATAACAAGATGATATTGCTACTCAAGTTCATATTTTTTGCTTAAGGTTTGTTTTTTATTATTATTCAATAAGTCAGATATATTATCAAAGTTAAAATTTAATAAAACATTTTAGATACTAATATCCAAGATTCTATCAGTTATAATCATGGTATTACCTATTAAAGGTAATGCAATAGTAGAGAAAATAAGTAATTATTTGCTTACAATTATAGAAATGATAGCATATTGCAATATTAATCTTATAAGTTTTGAAGCAAATAGTGTGATTACAGAAATAAAAGTATAACAAATAGTAATGGAACATTCATTAGCAAGTGGAGTTCTCGAATTTAAAGCTTTCCTTTATGAAATTAATTTTAAAGTGTCAATCTTTGATAATTGACCAATCATATGTATACAAGATGTGAAGCATGTCAAAAAGATAGCTAAGAATCAGATTCATTATGAAACATAATTACTTATATTTAAAAATAATACAATTTGTTATGATCAACTCTATAATCTTGTAGAAAAGAAAAATTCTGCATTTTATATCTGCAATGTTTACAATATTGATAAACAAGATGATAGTGTAGTATTTTACATGTTTCATTCGCAATTACTCAAAATGTGTCAAAATAATGGAATAATCAATTCAGACAAACTTAGCCTATTTGTATATCTATTTATTTTAAGTAAGACTAGAGTTCCGAACAGGTTAGTTCAGGTCAAGTCAATCAAGTTACCTGAACTGAGAGGATCAGGTCAGGTCAAACAAAAATTTGACCTGATTTAAATTTTCATTTGACCTGACCTGATCTGATCTGACCTGATCGAATTATTATAAAACATTATTTTTAAATGATAAAATCATTGTTCTCAAATGATAAAATTATCATTCTCGAATGATAAAATCATCGTTCTTGAATGATAAAACCATCATTCTTGAACGATAAAATCATTGTTCTTGAATGATAAATCATTATTCTTGAACGATAAATCATCGTTCTTGAACGATAAATTCATCATTCTTGAATGATAAATTCATCATTCTTGAATGATAAATCATCATTCTTGAATGATAAATCATCATTCTTGAATGATAAAATCATTATTCTTGAACGATTATATTATCGCCAAGAATGATAAAACTATCATTCTCAAAAGATAATGAATCATTTTAATTAAACGATAAAACATTATTCTCAAACGATAAAATATCATTCTTGAATGATAAATCATCATTCTTGAATGATAAATCATCATTCTTAAATGATAAACCATCATTCATGAACAATAAATCCATCATTCTTGAATGATAAAAACATCATTCTTGAATGATAAAACTATCATTTTCAGACGATAAAACTATCATTCTCAAATGATAATGAATCGTTCTAATTGAATGATAAAACTAACATTCTTAGATAATAAAAACATCATTCTCAGATGATAAAATATCATTTTTAGATGATAAAAATATCGTTCTCAAATGATAAAATTATCGTTCAAGAATGATAATGAATCGTTCTAATTGAACGATAAAATATTGTTTAAGAACGATGATTGGTTGACCTGAATTTTGTCAGGTCAGGTCAGGTCAGGTCAACCTGTTGACCTGACCTGACATTAACCTAAAAATCTATTGACCTGACCTGGATTTTCAGGTCAGGTCAGGTCAGGTAAACAGGTTAATCTGACCTGATTCAGAGCTCTAAATAAGATGATTAAAAACTTTATTTTAAAATGAGTTTAGCTAAATCATTATATTTTATATAAGTGAACTTTTTGACGTTTATTTAAATTGTAAGATTAGTCATAAAACTAGAATAATTATGACCATGCATGCTTACTTCTTTTTTAACTTTTGGAAGACTTATATCAAAAGATCAGTGAAAAAACTTTCAAGAATGATGTTCTGTATTTCGTATTTTTATTTTAATTTAAAGTTATCATATTTTTAAATGTTTTGCCAAATCCTTAGTCTTATTAATTATTTTACATCATGATTATTATGAAGATTATTTACTACTATCATGTGAGCATAGAACAGAAACTTTGAAATATGTATTTAGGTTTACATATTAATTGGTGTCAGATTTTACTACTTATGAATTATTTAAAATTCTTAGATGAGTTATATATTATAACAAATTCTTTGAACAGGGGATTTTAAAATGAAAAAAGAAAAGGTTTTAGCAACAGGTTAGTTTGATTTATTTTTAATAATTATTTTAAAATTTTGATATTATCTGTTTTGACTGATTAAATTATATTGTCGGTAGTTTAGAATGTATTTTTGATTTTGATTCAAATGATATAAGTGCTGAAGTAATCAAACTTTTATGCCAATAATCAACACAAATAAAATTCACAGTACCATTTGAATTACTTATTTGAATACAGAAAAATTTGCACAATTAGTGGCTAATTTAAACTCTGAAATAAATTTATATCCTTTTGTATATATTGATAATTCTTATTTTAAGGTCAAATAGGAACATGTAGAAGTAAATTCTACAATTAACTTTAATTCATTAATTTCTGAAAGTGATCAATTACATGATATTGTAAAAGAAGTGACTAGGATAGCATTCATTAATTAACATAAAGAACTTTATTCTTTTATTAATAATATTAATAATAATAGTATTTATGATAAATACAATAAAAAATTAGGTAGCTTAAATAAAGATCTGGGATCATATGTATCTAAGTCAAGTGATCAGGAGGATAATCTTGATAAAATCAATTCTAACGAAATTATCTACCTCTTAAATCACCAAAGAAATATGATAATATTATCAAGTTTAGCTGAACCTGAGGAACTTTTATTCAATAATAATGATGAGCTAGATATATTAAAAGCATTAATTATTCATAAATCTCATAATACATTATCAAAAGCTAATCATTTATGTGGAATTCAAAATAAACTAACTTTTGATTTAGATGAAGGTTTCACAAAACAGGATTGAAAGAAATATTGCAAATAAACTTGTGTGTAGCCTTTAAGAAAATGATTCTTATATTGAAAGCTGACTAAGACTTAAATGCTAAGAGATGAGAAAATATGTAAAAAATATTAATATCTCTAGAATGATTTCAAGTAGTTATACATTTTATTATCTTTTTATTTAAGATTGATACTAATTATATTTTTTGTAATAATTCAAAATTTTAGAGATGCCAGTGTATCTAAAGAATATCAATTAGAAGATTATGAACTAGTTATTGTATATATAGACAAAAAACTTTGTATTGGTTAGATTCTTGCTAAATATCAAAAATTAGTAATTGGCATTCTTATATACATTCTGATATAAATTCAGTAGATTCTCTTTCATTTATTTTTGTTATTCTTTATTATCATTTATCCAGAGGTTACTTTACATATCAATTACCTACAGATGGTAACCTATTTATCTATTTATTCTTTAAAAATGGTATTTATTATTTTGATAAAGTATCACCTTTTAACATTATTAATTATGAAATACTTACACTTGATATTAATAATAGTAAGATTTTTTTCTTTTTCCAATAACAAGAAGTAATGAAAAATTTAAAAATAATTTATAATTAATATTAACATTAATATAATTTACATTTATTATATTACTTAATAATCATAATGCTTTCTAATTTTCAATAATTAAAAAAAACTTTATTATTTTCAAAATAGTGTGATCATTCATATATCATCTACTAAAAAAATCAGATTTTACAAATTTTGGAAAACCTGAAATATTTTATGTAAAATAAGATTATTAATTAGTGATTTTTGAAGGAAATCCTAAGAAATTCTCAGTTCTTTAAATAGTTCGCTTATAAAAAATGTTAATACTATATTGCATAAATTTTTAAAATTCATAAGCAAACTATTTATCTAACTGGGAATTTTCTTTAAAATTTACTAATAATCAGCCCTTTTCTGCATGAAGATTCTGGGTTTTCCAAAATTTGTGAAATCTGATTTTTTTAAAGGGTGATATATAATGATCGCATTATTTTAAAAATGATGATAAAGTTAATTTTTGTTATAAATTAATTTTATTTTAATATTATTTAATTATTAATATTACTGAATTTATAAGTAAATTTATATATAAATATAAAAAATGTAACTGAAAGATTGGTAAAATTAATTAGTAAAGAGAAAATTTTGAGTAAGATAAATTTACATATAAATATTAAAAAATTTATAGTAATCTCTATTAGAAGTAAGCAGAGTCCTATAAGAATGTCTAAATATTATTTAATAAAATTACTATATTTTTGGATGGAGAATGAAGGAGGATCAGAAGTAATATTCTTTGAAGGAAACTGATAAAATGAAATCAAATATTATAAATAATATTATGTAAACTGAAATGTCTGTTAATCTTATTATTTATTGATTTACTATTATAATTTTACTACTGTTATTTATGTATTTGTATTTTAAAATCAATAAAATTTAATTAATATATTATTATTTATTTTTGTTATTAATTTTAATAAATTTATCTCTCTTATTATATTTATTTATTATTTAATAGAAAATAATAATTGTTTTAGAACCACTCAAAAAAAGCTACTGTTACCTAACCATCAGTTAGGCAGACTAAAACACTTAACCAATTAAGTAACAGCTGAGTTTAGCTTAAACTCAAGTTCGTTTGAAAGAGTTTTTATTAAAGATAGCGTTGCAACTGGTTGCAACCAGTGACAAATAAGCATCACAGGGTTGCAACTAGTTGCAACATTAATAAAAATTGAGTTGCAACTAGTTGCAACTGGTGACAAATAAGTATCACA
>CAJVPQ010001785.1:0-16426 GCA_910591825.1 Funneliformis caledonium
TTTTAATTGGGTTTATTAATAAATCGCATGGTTTAAGTTATAAAAATTGACCGCCATTACTTTTAGCGGGGACTGTAACTCTCTAGCTGCTGCACATTAATAGTAAAAAAAAAAAAAAAAAATTTGCCAAGATATCTTTCAAGATTTGGACTTTAAAACAAATATAAGATCATATTTCTAGTATTTGTGATTGATGAGTTATAGCCATTCAAAGGTAACTAATTATACTTGCGTTTTTTTTTGTAATCCACTGTATTATTTCTATTATAAATTGTTAGCTAAACATTTTTTTATTAGTGAGTAAAGTTCATTAACATAATAAAATTTTTTGTAATCTAAATTTTAAACAATACATATAGCATTCAGACTAATAATATATATAAAATACTTTGTAATTATTTATACAAATCTTTTTAAAAAAAAGTTAATTATATAGTAAAAAATTGCATTACTATTTTTTTTTACTAGGGATTGTATATATAAGAGATAGGAGTTAAAGGATTTTGTTATTAAAATTAAAATTAATAGAACTGAAGTCTTTGCTATTGATAATAAGGATTGATTTTTTCCAGTTAATTTTGATGCTATTAAGGATATAAAAAGAATCTGCAATAATCATATTTTAAAGATTTCTTATGTAAAGTGAAAAATTGGTTAAAATAGAAGTAAAAAATAAGATAATAAATTATATAAAAGCTATAGAAATATGAAGTTATTGAAGAATATAGACTAACATAATAATGTTAATCTGATTGTATACTTTAGATATATCTTAAAAGAAGATCTATAAATTATTATGATAAAAGAAGGTATTATAATATATATTATTAAGAATGTAGATTAACTCAAAAATACTTTTGAATGATAAACCTGTAAATTATTACCTTTTAGAATATTATATTTAGCAAGTATATTTAGAAGACTACTATTAATTAATTTAATTACAGCCTTTCTTGAATACTTAAAAGATAATTAAACACATGTGATTGAGATTAAATTCCTATAGTTTAGATTTCAAAATAGAATAAATATAAGTCAGATTTTATCTATAAAAAGCCAAATTTGTAAAAAAATAATAATAAGCAATTTTTCAAAAACATTTAATAATAAATAGGCTTAAGTATTTTAATATTTTATTTGAGTTTTTTGAGAGATTATGAGCTTTATTATTAGATAGTGATTTAACAATTGCAACTCATTCTTTATCAATAGAAGATTGTAGAGATTATTATAGATAGTTAAATTTATATTGTCTAATAATATATAAGCATCTTTCTAAAAATCTGGTATATTAGGATTTGAGTAATAAGAATTATTACTTGTTGAAAATATTGAATAATTTTTCTTTTAATATCAATAGGATTAATTAATAATTCTTTTTTTAGGTTATTGTTATTAATATATTTGTTGAGTAAAATTGTTAAGATTAGTCTAAAAGGTAATTGAATATAATAGATTAATTGAAAGTGATATTATTATATCTTTTATTGATAGTAAACTAAATTGATTTCATCTTATATTTAGTTTTTTAGAGTTTTATAAGAGCCATGATTATTTTTTTAGATTTTTAATTATTGATAAAGCTATTAAAATAAAATAAAATATAAGTATATCTATCTTAGGTAAGGTAATATCATATTTTACAAAGAATAACCAAATTTTTTTGAAAAGAATACTCTATTTATTATTAATATAATTATTATTTAAATATTTTTTAGTAAAGTACTCTAGAATTTACAATAATTTAATATATTTATAAGTAATCTTTAAAATTTTTGACCTAAAATTACAGTCATAATATAAAGTGAGCTTATTGTAAATGTATTCATAAAAATATTAATTAAGACTTTTTAAAAAAAAATTTAAATAAAATTAAATTTGTAAATATTAGAAATATTATCAAAGTCAACAAAAACTAGTGTTATACTTAAAAATATATATGCAAAAATAATTTTTTTTAATAAGTATAACAGATTTATACAATCTTTATTAATATTTATAAATTTACAAAAAATTAAAATAAAATACAAAATACAAAAATATCTATAAACTAATCTAGTAAATTAAACTATTTTATCAATATCAATCTTATATTTTATTAAACTAAATTATATATTAGAAAGAAAGAAACTTGATTAAACTAAAATACAAATATCAAATATTCAAAAGAAAGGGTATGGTTATTGCTGTACTAGAAATTTCACCAGTGAGAACTATAAGCAATAGCTACTGTAAATGAGATAGGATTAGTAAAAAAAGTTTGTAATGTATAAAGAAAATTAGAGGAGACTCAAGCTATTATAAAATCATCTTTGATATTATTTAAAAGTTTTCAAAATTATAATAACTCATATCTTTTCAACTAGATATTATGAATAGAGAAAAATATGTCATTAAATAAAGATGATAATAAATCAAAGGTAAGTTATTTGTTATTTGTAATGTTATTAATTGAAGAGAAGAAAGATAAAGGTATAATCCTTTTAATAGGTCAATGAAACATAAATTATTATTAGTCATAATATAATTTTATACTAGAGATTGATCAATGTAATCTACTGATATGTTATTATTAGGTTTGTTAAGATCCTACAATTGGGATATGAATGTTTATTTGTACTTTTGAATGATATTATTAAAGGAAATTATATTACTGAAATAAAGCCAAATATGTATAAAGTTTTCTATTGCAGAGTTGCAACAAAAACAGTAGTTTAAAATGTAAATATAAAGATATCTATCATTCATGATTTCTAAAGTTAGAATATATGCAAAAATGAATTTTTTTCTTATTAATGTGTAAAGGCAGAAGGTAAGCTAGAGAAATACTTATTTACTAAA
The DNA here is from genome assembly GCA_910591825.1 of Funneliformis caledonium. Classification (NCBI taxonomy): domain Eukaryota; kingdom Fungi; phylum Glomeromycota; class Glomeromycetes; order Glomerales; family Glomeraceae; genus Funneliformis; species Funneliformis caledonium. Next base: position 2,842 of record CAJVPQ010001785.1, read on the forward strand.
TAAATTTTACTCTTGAAGTAACCTTTGAAAGTCTTTAATTCTCAGTTAAAAAGTATGACAACCTACACTAAAAGCATATCTTCAGATGTTTTATCTAGTATAAACTACAGTCAACTTTTTCTAAATGACTCCCTTGGAACTATAGTGAAAATTTTAAAAAATATATATTTAAAGAGAGTATGCATTTAAAGAGAAATTTTTATATGAATTTTATATGCTTAGAATTGGATGAAAGCGTGCATTTAGAAAGAAAATATATAGTGTATGCAATTAGAAAGGGTGTATTTAAAGAGAGTTGACTATATCTAAAATAGTTTAAACTTACTATTACAAGTTCACTAGACCACTGAATACTATTACTTTTAGATAAAGGGCTCACTTCAACCATAGGGCTTGTTACATCCTATTTTTACCATTTAATTTATAGGATTTTAACCTATTGATAACTTCTGAGATTATAAGATTAAGTTTTTTATAAATGGTGAATTTGTATTCATAATGTCAAATTCACTTGAAAATCAAATCTAGCCTCTATCCTAATGATAGTTTGATTAAATGTAATAGTGTAATACAATCTATTATTATTATAGTCATCTGTAAGTAGTATCCAATCTACTAATTACTGATTAACCACTTTTTTACTTGTTTAAAAGCCCCTAAATTTGAAAACGTGAGACAGTATCTATTATAAATCTATCAGTAAAAACTAAGTTTTTATTAATTCTTAGCTTCACTTATATTTACATCTTCTTTAAACTCAATATTGTAACTTACAATAGGAGCTCAGTTGTTGTTAACTAAACTAGAGACACCAATCTTTATATATGTAAAAATGATTTTTTTTTATAACTCGTATAATCTTTATTATTATTTGGATTTTATAAGTAAAATAAAATAAAACAGAAAATACAAAAATATCTATAAACTAATTTAAAACTAAACTACTTTATCAATACTAACTTTACACTTTACTGAACTAAACTATATATTAGAAAAGAAAAAAAATTGAATTAAACTAAAATACATATATCAGATGTTTAGAAGGAAAAGTGTGATTACTATTAAACTAGAAATTTGATCAGTAAGTATCATAAGCAATGGAGATTGTGAAGGTAAGAGGATTAATAAAGGGAAATTAAAGAGTATAAAAAAAGTTATTAGCGATCTATATTACAGTGGAATCATTTTTAATGTTATTTGAATTTTTCTATAATTGTAAGGATTTACATCTTTACTTTAAATAATGTAATCAGACTGAAAAATATTATTAAATAGAGATGAGAGGAGCTTTAAAAAAAGTTGTTTATTATAAGTAATAGCATTAATTGAATTGAAAAAGAAAGAAGAAACAATAAAATTAGTAAAATATAAGCTATCATTAAAAGCGATAGGTGATCAAATTGTCAAGTTATTAACGTATTCAAAGGGTATATCATTAAAAGGTCAATTGAAATCTTTGAGGTGTAATATAAATGAAGTTTTATATTGTTAAATAATATTAGTCAAGGACAGAGAGTTGTCAGAGTAAAGCCATATTGTAAGCAAAATCTTCAGTAGTAATATTATAATAGAAACATATAGGTGAGGTATATATGTGAGGATATTGAGTGTTCATAACTTTTATAGTAAGAAAGAGTTGTAAAAGTAGTTTAATTTGAACTGTTTTCTCTTGCAAGCATTAAAAGACATGACTCAAACATTTTTTGAGTCATTCAATATGTAAAATAAAGTCTGCTATTCAATACAATTATTAATATAGGGTTTTATTTGTAATATATTTAAAAGTGTATCAGTCATAAGTCTTATTACAAATTCTTTATATATAACTGAAGTAGGGTAATGATTGAAAGTGAATTATAACAGAGAAAATATTTAGATCTAAGGTGATTTGAGTTAATATGAAGAATTTTACTTTATTTATATACTAGATGCTCTTTATTTAACAACTCAACTTTTATTTCATATAAATAACAATAAAAACATCAATTTTACACTATACAATTATCTATAATATACTGTTTTATTATTAAAGTATTTCATAAACTAAGTGACAGACTATTATGTAGTTTCTTATATCTTATATTATAAGAAATCACTCTATTAACTTTAATATCACCTATATAATATTTGACTAAACCTCTGCCAAACTTATTCGTTCTTCCTTTTGATGACTTATTAATTATTAGACTAAATACTTTAAAATATTAATTTACTAATGTACAATTTCTTTAATTTTATACAAATAGTTCTCTTATATCTTTAGGTTCTTCAAACTGTTAGATAGAAATCATTTAGTTACAGACTGACTAAAATTGATCTTTACTCTCATTTGGATTCATTTCTAGGAAAATCAGATTCTGGAATTTTTTAGCGAAATTGAGATTTTTATTGCATTTTAGTTTTTGATGTTATTAGATTAAAATGTATTAAGTTCTTAATTTTAGTCAAAAATTTCTCAGAACCTGATTTTTCTAGAAACACTTCTATCTGTTAAATTAAAATTGCCAGTTGATTTTCTAAAATTACGCTCTTGCCTATTGTGTATAGCTGAATAGTTCCATTAGTATTTTATCAATTCTCTGAAGTTGTTCATAGAGTGTTTCTCATAGTATTACGTAAATAGGAAAAGAGGATCCTATCATCGTCACTAAATGTTAACGTACAATCTTTTTAGATTACAATTATTAGACACAGTATTAGAAGGTTGACTCTTTTATAGTTTACGTAGTAATTCCAGTTAGTTTATGATAATCTTGGCTAATTTGCTACCAGTTTATTGAATTTAATCAAGTTTATTAGATATGAACAGTTTTAATCATAAGTTAAAAGTATTTACGGTAAGTTTGAGAAGAGTTTCAGATAAAAAATAAGAAATACTTTATTGAAGTAAAAGAAAAAAATACAATAATAATATATGAAAGAAATAAGAAAAAAGAAATAAGAAATAGAGATACATAAAGTGAAGAGTAGCGTTACGCTATCTTTTATAAGAGAAAGGTTCTATACAGCTATCGGTCTTGTCTCTTCTAATTAACAAAAAAGGTTGTATTTATATCTATTATATTATATATTTTGATATATCTAATATATTAACTATGTTAACTATATCAACTATATTAACTATATTTACTATATTAATTATATTAGACATATCTGATATGTTAGACATATTAGCTATATTGAACATGTTAGATATGTTAAATATGTTGACATTACTAACATTTGTATTTTATCACACAATTGTAGATCTACGATCGTTAAAATTAACACCCAGTCACATTATATAAACTGATCATCCTTTTTAAACTTTGTAGATCATTTTACATATTATTTTTAGGTATAATACTATTAAGCTAAAAGAAAATGTCCTCTATTTATATAAAATAAATATATAAAGTTATCAAAGAAATAAAAGAAATAAATATAATATATGAGATAAATATAATAAAATAAATTTATAGCATAAATGAATAAAATAAATAAATAAAATATATTATATAAAAGAAATATATGTTATAGATAACATAGAAGACGTATAAGACATATATGACTTTTTAATGATCGATATTATCTTTTTGATCATCATCAACTATGTCTTCTTTCATGTAATAATAGTACATACTGTGAAAAATTCTTAATATTATTTTCAGACTTTTTAATTGATCTATAAAATAAAACTATAAATCAACATCAATTACGAATTATCTGACTAAATAATTAATTATAAAAATATTAAATAGATTATTTAATCTTTAAGATAATAATTTTTTATAAATTTCTATTATATTATACAAATTTAAATGAAAAAATATTAAAATAATTTTACACATTTCTTTTGAAATAATAATACTTAAATTGCTATAATATTAATATCACATTTTGTTAACTATTTTTATATATATAGGTAAGGTTACTTATCTAAACTCATTTTAGATGTCTAAACTATAATTTTGCTAAATTTTTACTAAGGTTTTGATATAGTTTCGCATTTTTATAAGCTTTAATATAATTTTACTTTTTTCAGAATTTTGTTATAATTTTGCTAAATTTTAACTTTTTTCATTTAGACAACGTGCAAAACCTCTAAGTTTCATTTAGCAATCTTATATATAGAACTAAATAATGATATCAAATAATTATATTACTTTATAACTGACTCAATAGAAATTAGCAAGTTCTATATTATTAATATAATTAATATAATTATAAATATGTTTAATATATAATCTTCCTCTTACCTTTTACTTATTCCTATAGAAGTAGCAGCTTATAATATTAGAGGATAACTATTTATTTAGTATTACAGATCATATTAATTTATACTAGATTTTGTATAAAGCTTACATAGATAAAGATCATAACATTTTTAAAAAGATTAATATCATTATTATTAATAAAACATTTATAGTTTTTAGATATCTTTTTGACTTCATTTCTGATATTTTTGCAATTTTTCATAATAATATTATCTCTTTTAACAGAATAAATATAATTCTTATTAAAGACTTTACTCAACTTTCTCTAATTATATTTCAATACAAATTGATGAATTACTAATTAAATTATATGGGAGGCGGTCAGTAGAAAAAGAGGAAATCCACTTTTTAGTCAAAAATTTTTTTATTGGTTCACGCTGCTGATAATAGTCATGTGAAAAAAACTAGCTTAATAACTAAAATTACTCAAAATTTGTAGATTTCCCCCTTTTCTATTGATCGTCTCCCATATTTTGATAAATATAATTATTTTATTAATAATTTATAATAAATATTAATTAATTTTGATATTATCAAAATTAATTAGCATTAAAATATTTCTTTAATTACTGGTTAACTTATTTTTTACATAATTACTTGATCATTATTCTATCTATTATTCTTGAGTTTTAAGTCAAAATTATCTTATATATCTTTACTTTAAAATACTTATTTATTATATAATAAAAATTTATAATTATATATAATCATATGAGTCAAATATACGAGTTTATGCAAGTTATTTTTTAGAACTCTAATCAAATATTACAAAAGTTTAGATCAATAATATTTTTACAGAAACCTGAAATATTTTATAATAATGCTATTCAGAATTTTTAAATTAACTACTGATTAATATTCTTTTAAAACTACTCATATTATAGATTTTAGAGAAATTATATAACAAATAAATATAAAAATTTGTAACATTCTTTTTGTTTTTGAAAATAGATTCTTATTTTTATAAACTATTGATTTCATTAACTTATAATAATAAGATAACCAATTTTTTAACAAAATGTTTAAATAAATTTAGCTCTTTATATTCGTCTTCAATAAGATAACTATGTTATATATTTTAATAACTCTCTTATAGAACAAGGAATATACAACGACACTATAGAAATCATCATAAACATTAATTATATTAATTATATTGAATAATATGTCTATGTTACATTCTTTATAAAAAGATCTATAATCAACATTAATATCTATAAACAAATCCATTATTTCAAGATAAATAGAACTAATTATTATTATATCAATTCTTTTTACAGAATTCTTTTACCCTTATTGTTCATAAAACTCAAGGTTTAACTTTACCAAAAGTCTCTCTTATACTAAACCAAAATATCTTCTCTCCTAGACTAAACTTATGTTACACTTAGCAGATGTTTAACCTGAAAAAATGTTAACATATCTCTTAAATGTTTTGCATTTATAATTAAGCAAGATGTTATTTCTGAATACGAAAGATTAAATCACATCTTCAACATGAACCTCTTACAGACTTAAGACTTTATCTTCTCTTACAGATTTCTCTTACATAATATAATTCATATTAATGGTTTATATCAATATTTTTAAATAAAATTCTTTTCTAAAATTTTTCCCCTATTTTGCGTAACAAATTAAGCCCCGATAAGGAATTTATACACCGATCTTTAGTGAAAATAATGCTAGTTTTATAAATAAACTTTGAACGAGTTTCAAAGACTATTTTCTTTAAAAGTGGACGCTCCTTTCGCAACTATAAGTTTCTAGATTAAATAAAAATACTTTTATTTTTTTAATTTTAAATTATTTACATTTTTTTTTTTTATCTGATAAAATTCAAGCAATAATCATAAAATTTCCAACTATTTCGCGAAACCGGTTGTGGTGCCGAATTATTCTGTATATTTTGTGTTATACGGCCGTTCATCATATTAACGTATTTAATAAGATCCAAATAGGAGTAATTAACTTTCGCTTTTTAGTTTATTTTGTTTCATTACAGTATGAGGAAAAAAAAAATGCTCCAAAAAGACGCTTTTAACTTGCACGTTCAATGATAATTCTATCTTCAAAGACGAACTGGCTTTAGAAAATTTGAAAAGTCGATTGACGTAATACAAGTCGATTGGCTATATAGATGAGGGACGAAACCTCTTAATAATAGTCGAAACTCAGACGAAACTCATAATAAGGGATACGACGAAAGCCGAATCTGACGAAAAAATATAGTATAAGATACGACGCAATTATTCGACAGGAATTATGTCACATTCAGAGTTCTTTTTTTTTTTAATTAAAAAAAAAAAAAAAAAAAGAAAGGGGGCTAGTTTTAAAAAGACTGATCAGTAAACAAATATGTGCGATCTTTATAATTGGAATTAAAAGAATTCTTTCAAGTGATCACTTTGATCCTTGTTTGAAATGATTTAGAAAATTTCCGAGAAACACGAAAGACTTATAAAATGCACAGTACAATACTTTAGAAATGAATGCATTTGGTTTATTAATTTTAATATTAAAAATCAAATATGGTATTTCACCAATTTCTTTTGGGAATAATTTTTTTTCATTTTAAAATAAATGCGGCTTCATTAAGTTTATTAAGTCAAGTCCCAAGGATTGGAAGTTTTTAACAATGCTTATAAATAATAATCATTTTAATCCACCACCTCGACGATTTTCTCTTGCATCATTATCACGATTTGTTAAGGCGTGCTTTATGAACCTTGAAGCAGCATTACGATTGATTGATAATGATGGTTGAGGAGGATTGACGGTATTTGTGATTTTTTCTGAACAATCTTGGATACGTTTCTATATCAAAAAGGAAATGATTTTAATCAAAGGAATTCATATATTTTCCATCGGACAAATTAATACTTACATATTGTTCCTCTAGTATCTTTATTTTTGAATCCTGACCTTTAAGCTCCAAAAATACTATACCAGACGTATAAAATGATTAGATTGTACCGAAATTACTTAAATTATAAATATATATAATTATTAACCAACATGATATCAGAGAGTTGAGTGTGAAACCGTAGAGCAGGTATAACCTTGCACGGTCTATCGGTCCTAGACTTGAAGCTAACTCACTCAAGGGCCGAGAAAGCAAAGGTTCGAGTAATCTATCAATATCTTCGAAACCACATTCCAATTCAGAGAGAGTGTTACGAATATTTGTAAACAAAGTATCAGTCTGAGCTTCCATATCTATTGTTGTTGAGCTTTTTCTTCTGTTTTCTGCTCGTTTTACATTCTTTTTTCCCGACATGTTTATACCTATAATTAGTAAAAAAAAAAATTTTAAGATGTATCTAGGAAGAAAAGAGCGATGTGTTTATTTATTACCCCTGATTTTAAACCGTCTATTTAAAGGAGTACGTGATACGTGATGAATAAGATTGTCATATCAATTGTGACAAATATAAATAGAATGATGTCTTTTAATAACTTTATTAAATATCGCTGAATACATTTTTTAAAATGACACGATTTTATTTTCTACACATGAACTGCACAGATAATTATTTTGGTTTTAGGTTCATTTGCCCATTGACGCGATCTTTTTTGCATTTGATAAAGCGTGTTTGAAGCAACGGTTGAGGAGGTTAGTGATTTTTTCCGAGCAGTCTTGTATGTTTCTATATTTATAAAATATATGTAAATAAAAACCGGAAATTTCTGATCAAAGGAAATTTGTATATATAAAGCTTTCTAGTAGACAATTAGTCCTTACTCTAAGCATCCTTATTGTTGAGTCCTTTACCTTTAAGCTCTCCAAAAATACTACAAGACATACATATACCTTTGATGGATTATCAACCAACGTGAAATCAAAGAATTGAGTGTGAAATCGTAAAAACAAGAATAACCTGGCACGATCTATTGGTCTTTCTTAAACTTGGAACCTTTTCATATATGTAGTTGCTATTAAATAATAATTTCGTCATACCCTTTATTATGTTTGTAATATAGTCTCGTCTTTCGACATATCCGAAGGGTTTCGTCGTATGATCTGTGTTTCGACTATTATTAAGTGGTTTCGTCCCTCATATATAGCTATAGTAGTTGTATTTTTGCTCCATGTGTTTGATCTATTGTTAAACCTCTAATAACAAAATATAACAAACTAATAAAAAATTTTTTTAGTGCGATCTTTTATTTAAAAAAAAAACAGGGAATACGTAAGTAAATACGTAAATCAATTGCGTAATCTGATGATATGTGATGAATAAGATGCATGACTAAATTTGTCAAAATCAATTGGGTGAAATATATAAAAATTTTTGAATGTTTCGATAAAAAACCAGCCAACAATTTTTTCATTTGTTTTTAATTAAACGCATAAAATGGCTCTCGAAGAAAAGGAAAAGACGATCTGGGATCAAGTTGAGGAAGATGGTCCTGATGATCTCGATGCTGATATCATGAAGTCCAGCACCGAGGACATCAATAAACGTACGCGTTTGCTTGAGAATGATATCAAGGTTAGTTCCCAATGTCTTTTGAAACTTTATTATAACTTTATTTAATGAACTAGGAATAGCATTCCTTGTTGCGATCTAGGTGATCGTGAAGAAATTATAGTGCGGTCGTGACTTTAATACAGCTAACTTTCAATTGAAGACAGTTATTTCTTTCAAATGGCACGATTTTTGCTTTAATTTTATTTAGCCAGTTAATTCTTTTTAATTAATTTCGAATCGGTTATACAGATGATGAAATCTGAGCATATGCGCTTGACACACGAACAAAACAACATGAAAGAAAAGATAAAAGATAATAAGGACAAGATAAAGGTCAATAAGCAATTGCCTTACCTTGTAGGTAACGTTGTTGAGGTACGTTTTAAAAAACTTTATTTATTTTTTTTTTTTGCGTTTACCTTGATTAGTTTTATCTCATTTCTAAAGATTCGTTTAATATCAGTTGCTCGATATGGATCCAAACGATGAGCCCGAGGAAGATGGTGCCAATGTTGACCTCGATGCAGTTCGAAAAGGAAAATGTGCCGTCATTAAAACCTCAACTCGACAGGTACATGAGATTTCAATATGTATCATTATCTTGGAGAATGAATTTTTTTATTCCGTGGAGATTTGTAGAAGTATTATCTTGTATTATTTTTAGACAATTTTCTTGCCTCTAATCGGTCTCGTTGATCCAGCTACTTTAAAACCGGGAGACTTAATCGGTGTAAACAAAGACAGCTATTTGGTTTTAGATACATTACCCGCCGAGTAAGTTAGTTTAATAAATATTTCGAGTATATGACTATCGAAAAATTTTAATAGCTGACTAACCTAATGTTATTTTACAGATATGATTCACGTGTTAAAGCAATGGAAGTCGATGAGAAACCGACCGAAGACTATAATGACATTGGTGGTTTAGATAAACAGATTGAAGAATTGGTGGAGGCAATCGTATTGCCAATGACACATGCTGAAAGGTTCAAAAATTTGGGTATTAAACCACCAAAAGGTAAAACCTTTTGAAAATTTTTAAAAAAATCCTTATCCAGAGGGTTCATTTTATTTATTATTTTCAGGAGTATTAATGTATGGGCCACCCGGTACCGGAAAAACATTACTGGCAAGGGCTTGTGCGGCTCAAACTCAATCCACATATTTAAAGTTGGCTGGGCCACAACTTGTTCAGGTGGATATAATTTTTTTTTTTTTGATTGTAAATCTTCTCATCGATATTTAATCTCCCTATTTTTATATGAAGATGTTTATTGGTGATGGTGCCAAACTTGTTCGGGACGCCTTCAACTTGGCTAAAGAAAAAGCGCCCGCTATTATTTTCATTGATGAATTGGACGCCATAGGAACAAAACGTTTCGATAGCGAGAAAAGTGGTGATCGTGAAGTACAAAGAACTATGTTGGAATTGTTGAATCAACTTGACGGTTTTAGTAGTGATGAAAGAATAAAAGTTTGTACTTTGATATTTTTAATATACGTGTACATTATAGATGGTAGAGAATTCTCAAAATAGTTTATACATTATAGGTAATTGCCGCTACAAATCGTATTGACATCCTGGATCCTGCGCTTTTACGATCAGGACGTCTTGATCGAAAGATAGAATTTCCACTTCCAAATGAAGAAGCGCGTGCACGCATACTTCAAATTCATTCACGTAAAATGACTGTTAGAGCAGAAGTCAATTATGAAGAATTGGCACGTTGTTGTGATGAATTTAATGGAGCTCAATGTAAAGCGGTCTGCGTAGAAGCCGGTATGTTGGCTTTGAGGAGAGGAGCAACCGAATTGAGTCATGAGGATTTTATGGATGGTAAGTTTCATGTGCACCGTATTAATATTGAGTTGTTGAATTATATTTTAACGTGTTGTCCAATTATTCAACAGGTATTCAAGAAGTGATGGCAAAGAAGAAGACATCTTTACAATATTATGCTTGATGAAATTTATTTTATTTTATTTTATATAAACTTTTTATATTATACTAATTATGTCGTCACACAAAAAACTTTCGTTATATTAAAAATTGATTGGATCCTATAAATTTTAAGCCACCTATTTTTTTAATAAATAGATCATTATCTCTTAGAACATTTTCACATGTATAAAATTTTTCGTTTTACAAACACCACCATTTCAAGCAATTTATTCTATCGAAATCAATTTTTTGTTCGAAATAAACCTTTTATACGACTACGAACGACCGAAATGACTAATAATAATAACACTATTGATATAGCTGGAATTAAAGTGCCTGTAACAGCAGGACAACCTAATATCGACGTTACTACTGTTCTTGAGTTTAACCCTTTTAAAGATTGGATTTCCGCTATATCCAAAGAAACCCATTCTGCGAAAAAGAAAGAAATTGAAATTCGAAAGGTCGAAATACAAAATGTAGATTATTTTGGGCCCAGAATAGGTTTTGTTAAATTTAAAGTTGACGCGAGATTAATCGAGAATGGCCAAAGTGTTCCCGGAATAGTTTTTATGGTTGTTAACAAAGAATTAAATTTTTTATAAATTTATAATTAATTATTTTTTGGTCAATCAATGAATTAAATTCGAATTTGTAGAGAGGAGGTTCTGTAGCAGTTTTGTTAATCCTTCGTTCTAAAGATCAAGATGATAATATGACGGAACATGTTGTATTAACTCAACAACCACGTATAGCCGTTCCTTCCTTTGCATTTTTAGAGATACCTGCCGGTATAAAATAAATCAAAAAATTTCTTTTGAATTGATCAAAATAATAATAATAATTTTTAAAATACATTTTTTTTTTAGGTATGCTTGATGGATCGGGCAATTTTACCGGAAAAGCAAGCGAAGAAATTAAGGAAGAAACAGGTATTATAATTAAAGATCAAGATTTAATTGATATGACGGGATTGGCTTATGGAAATCAATATCAAGGCGCTTATCCATCTCCTGGTGGTAGTGATGAATTTATAAGGTTATGTTTGTGTATTAAGGATATGAAAAGGAGCGATGTAGTGCAGTTGGAAGGCAAATTAGGAGGACTGAGAGATCATGATGAAAATATTGTTGTAAGGTTAACGAAGCTGAGTGAGTTGTGGAAGATTCCGGATATGAAAGCGTTATCGGCTTTGACTTTGTATGAGGCTTTGAAGAGAGAAGGAAAGGTATAAAGGTTAATATCCCGACATAAAAAATTTCCTTACAAGCTTTCAATCTTTCTAATAAAGTTTATTAAAAAAAAAAAAAATAATTTAGAAAGGACACGTATCATGTGTTATGAAAAATACACATTTTAGTAGATTTATATCAAACTTATAAGAATAGTAAAATTATACCAAAATCTTATTAAACTATCTTATTTATTAATAACACAACTATTTATAAGTTAATTAATTATAGTTAATAAAAAATTATTTTATCATTTTTTTTATTATTAAAAATAAAATATATAACTCATTTTTATTAAAATTCTTTAGATCAAATATTTGATTTATAATTTGATTTTAATAAAATTAAATTAAATTAAAAATTCTAATATTTAATTTATATTAAATATAATATTATATTAAGAAAAAATTCATTTGTATATTATTTATTTTAAATAATAAATATTTTTAATGATATAATTAAAGTTATAATATTGTTATAATCAGTTTTTTAAGATGCTTATAAGTGATAAGCAAAGCAATATTTTTAAATGGTAAGCAGAAGGCTTATTTTATAATTAGTTTTAGAAGAGTATCGATCAGTTGACAGTTTATTTAATAATAACAAATGAGTACTACTTCAGTCAATGCTCTGTATTATACAAGTATGTTAAAGAAATTAAAGTAAAACTATCTAAAGAAAATATGAATCAAACATACTAAACACAAGACACACTACTAGGATAAAAGAAAATATCCTCTATTTATATTAAATAAAATACATAAAGTTATCAAAATAATAAAAGAAATAAATATAATATATGAAATAAATATAATAAAAATATATAGCATAAATGAAATAAAATAAATAAATAAAATATATTATATAAAAGAAATATATATCATAGATAATAAAGAGGATATATATGATATATATGATTTTCTAGTAATTAACATCATCCTTTTGATCATCATCATCTATGTTTTCTTTTATGTAATAACAATAATATATTATTTTTAAAAAAATTTCAATTAATTTATTTTTTTATTTTTTATTTTTTATTAATATTAAAATATTATATTACTAATTTATATAAAAAAAAGTTAGAAATATAAATATATATTATATATTAGGTAATTTCTATTTATACATGAAAGTTTGTATATATGTTATATGATTTGACTAGTATTAATATTATTTTCGTCAGCATTAAAAAATTTAAAATATCTTAATTAAAAAGATGAAATAAAATTTATTAGATTTATCATATTAAAATGTATATTTTTAAATTTTTAAAATTAATAATTATCAATATATATCAATTTTTTAATTTTTAATTTTTAAAAATAACTTATTATTTAATAATTATTTAAAAATAAAATTGGATTTATCTCATTAAATCATAATATTATATATTTTTAAGATTGATAAGATATATGAATTTAAAAATTTAATTTTTTTTTAATAATAATTTATTATATATATTTATCTTTAAAAATCATTTAGTATATTACATTTTTTTTAATTTTTACTTAGAAAACTTTATAAAATTTATTATAAAAGTATTAATTTTTAATAACATATTTTAAAAATATTTAAAAATAATTAAAAATAATTTTAATTAATAAATATAATTGTTTACAAATTTGTAGGCAAAATAATTAAAGTGATTATATTATTATTAAAAAAGTTTTAAATAATATA
>CAJVPQ010001786.1:0-16424 GCA_910591825.1 Funneliformis caledonium
CACTTTTCCGTATTAAGTTTAAGGTTTTTACCTAAGGAAAAAACGTATATATTATACTGATTTTCCATAAAAGTTATGCATTATAAAACTTAATATTTTTATGGAATTTTTATATCAAATTTTTTATTGGGAGTGATCCAGATATGATATTGGTAAGCACAGGAAAAATCTGACAAAAGTACCTGTAGCTGAAAGTGATCCCTCTATTCAAATTTAACAGTAGTTCTGAGGTCTAGGGACCCTGAGAACTAGCTCTTAGGAATGTTGACCTAGGTGGCAATTTTCAGACCAGTATTACAGGGCGGATTCTGGCTAGAACTAATGTGTTTAGTCACGACTTAGAGGAAGCTTAGGATGAGTCAAGGGTTACACCTCAATAGTACCATCTATTTAACGTTTTCCTTATATCAGATATTGCAACTAGAAAAAAAAAAAAAAATTTTAATTTCTTTTATTTAAGATTTTGTATAATCTTTATATATATTTGAAGGTTATTATGTTTTTTTTATTTCAAATATTTTATTATAAACTTTTCTTTTTTTATAATTTCAGTAATATGTTTTTTCATATTTTATAATTTATTTATATCTTATATTATATTTGTGTCACTTATTATATGATTGTCCTATATAATAATATTTGTATTTTGTAATATATAAGTAATAGTTATTAGTTAGAAAGATAAATATCAATCATCCTAAAGGAGTAACATGATATTTTATTCACTCTAGTCAATAACTAGTTTATTGCATCAGTCATACAAGATCATACTTTAAATTAATATTGTTATAATAATAATATTTAAAAAGTATAAAACGTCTATATATTTACAATTATATTTAATATTTAGCTAGTAACAAAATATATCAATCCATCAAAATCAGCATGATCCTAATAGTTTGACCAATAATTTCAGTTAGTTTACCTATTATAATCCTCTATTTAATTAGTTATTTTCTAATTTTTAATATTTGTAATTTCTTTGATAAAATTTTTTTTATTAATAAAATCATGTGATATATTATTTTATGAGTTTTTGACTCTATAGCAGATACAACTCTTATTGACGTTATTGAATTCTAAATGGTATATATTTGTAAGATACAGGTTTTGATAATTACAACATGTAAATTGTTTTAAAAATTAAAATTATTATTAATCATACTAAATATTTATTAATCCAAAATTTTTAAATCCTGAAAATTTAAATTTAAAAGAAATAAAAAGTGATGATTTGATATTTTAAAGAGTTAACATTTTAAATATAAATATTTGATTTGATAACAAAAATTTTATAACACCTTGATATCTTTTGAATTCTAATCAACTAAACTAACTCTAATGTATTATTAAATGGTAATATTTAAAAATCAAAATTTTATGATTATAATAAATTTTTTTTTGTTTTTGATTTTCTGAAAAAAAATTTAAGGATTTCAAAAAAAAGACTTTGAATATCATTTTCATGTTTTATTCTAATTCATATATAGATTGACTATTTAAAATAAAAACCTTTATTACCATCTTGTGCAAATAATATTAATACTTTAATCATTTTGAGTTTTATTAATCCAACATCTGACAAAAGTCTTGATAAAATCCAAATTAAGATTTTTTAAAAATAAATCATGGTTTTCGTGATATAAACAATTCTGAAATTGTAAGATTTTTATGACTTTTAACAGAGGAATCTGAAATATAGATAGGAACAATCCGAAGACTTTTTTTTTTTGAAAAGATTATTTTTTTTGCAGATCTTGCGCAATATTTATAAGGACCAAAACTTTTTTCTTATTGGATGAGATACAAACGAATAGTCAGCTGATATTCGTCATAATATTTCATATTATAATATATTATAATAGACTTTGATTCATTTTTATATTGATTTATTTTATTTTATTGCTATAATCGCATATCATTGATCGTCATCCTAATATAATAGACAAACGAACAGGAATCCACTAAAATCATTCGTGTCGAGTAAATTTGATTCGAAGCTCGTAATTCCGTCATCATTTTAAACATTTTATTCTCATGTCACTTCACTACGTATTACATAAAATGGGACAAAATTATCAAAGTAATGCGCCAAATATGAGTGAAATTCTTGTACAATCAAGTATTATTATCAAGGGGCACGCTGTAAAGTTGATGAAGCAATTCGTGAAAGAGTATGACCTGATTGGCCGTGAGCAATTGTATTTGGTTCACAAAACAAATTTTAACTCATAAGATTATCCAGAGTTACGTAATAGTTACGTAATGTCGTACGGCTGTTGTGATGTTATTTATGTTCAAATAGGGATATTCCATTGCATTAAAAATAAAGTTTTTTTAATACAGTAACAAGTTTCTAACATTCATTATGAACTAGCCTAATGGAAATATAAACTACTTCCATAAATTCTCAGATCTCCGAAAATTTACAAAGAGGAGATTATTATTTAAAGCTCCTTATCGAATAAAAATTAGAGTAAAGCCACAATAACGGTTGCCCGGCAATGCACATTTAGAAACCTCCCGGTGGGCATTATAAAAGTGACATGTTGAATTAACGTTACGTTATCACACATGTATTTGAATAACAAGAACACTATTACGGATAATTAGATTAAACTTTATATAATATGCAAGCATCAGGTTTATCAAAACAATAAAAATACACACATGAATGGTTTCCCCGTTTTGCAAATGGTACTTGGTACTACTACATCAACGGGTTTTACCCGTGAGCTTCCATTTAAATGAAACATCATTTGATACGATTTATTAATTGCTGCAGGAGTATTTCATTGAAAAATCTAACTTTAAGGATTTTCCGTCCACATTAGTCGAAACGTTTGATTCCAGGGTTAGGATTTATTTAGGTACGCATCAATGAAATAACCGATCTACAAATTTAAAATATGGCATACAGGAAACTCCTAAAACGGTTTATTTCTTGAGAAAGGGTTGATGCTCCACAGATTTTTTTTTTGCGCGTTACAAAATTTCTTTTTGTTGGGTTGGGTTCATGTGTTTTTCAAATAACGTAAAATTCAAGTCGGATTACCAAAATTCTTTTAGTGTGTTTATTTAAGAAATTTTTTTTTTATTTTTACAATTAAGATAATTTATGAAACGTTGTGTTTTATTTTTGTATTTTTTTCGAAAGTAAAGCTTAAAGAATTTTATTTTTTAAAAAAAATTATACAGTACATATAATAAAAGAAAAACATAAAAAAAAAATAAAATGAAAAGCTCATGAGCGATTATTGAAAGGAGGCCTAACATCCATAAATGCTTAAATGAAAACGATCTATATTTTCTTTATTGTTTCCTTATAAATAAATATAACATATTTAAGCAAAAGAAGTAGATATTCCAAAGGATCCGACGTGCAAAATTGAATGTTCAGGATTGTTGTCATCAAAGTTGGTGGTCCCGTTAAAAAAATTTTGCTCAAAGGGATTGTTGGAAACTTGTGGTAAAGTGATTTTAGCGATTAAGTCAAGGGTACTCGGGTTATTAGAACGAACTCGAGAAACGCGATTTTGGTTCATATAATTCGCCTGATTTGTAAATCTGACTCTTTGAGAAATTGTTGATGTTAAATTCCAAATGTGATCGGTTGCTAATTTAATAAGGTATCTGTAATCGATGAGCTTCGCGTTTTACGCTTTGTCGCATTAACAGTTTTCCTGTTAATCTTTGAAATTCATTTCTTGATTGAGCTGCAAGTGCACAATCATTACGCGAAGGGGTAGATATGTTAGCATAATTGATTTGTCTTAAGAAAGTATTCAACTTTGATCGAATGGACACGTTGGTTATTTTTTTAAATCGTTGAGTGTACATTTTCGTTTTTTATTTGGAGAAAATCACTCGTAAAAATTTTTTTTGAACGTATTTATACCGTAATGAAGATATTAAAAGGATTTTAGTTTCTTTCTTTTATTTTGTTTTTTTATAATTTTATTATTTTTTTTTATGTTTTTTTTTTTTTGGAGAAAATTCCCCGATATTTTTTTTTGAGAGTATTTATACAGTAATGAAGATATTCTAGGACTTAAATGTTTAGGGCTAAGCGTATTCAGTGATAACGCGTAGATTGCAGTCACACATAAATAAAGAACATTTATCAGTGAAATCATTTTTTTAAATTATAACGTAGTGAAATGAAACACATTCAAAAATCGCGCATTTAAATTAAAATAAGAGATGAAGAGATGTTGTCAAAATTGAGTTCATTTACAATCAGTAATACCCCTTTGACAAATTTTGTTGCATAGAACCTCGGGTTCGGTGTCCGCCAATGATCTTTTTCATCTATGTTTACGGGGTTTAAAAATTTTGGTTGGCTCCAAACAAAACCCGCAAACAGCTGCAATGTTTATCGTGGATGAAAATCGCTCAAGGAAAAAGGAAAAATAAAAAATATTTAAAATTAGTCGCGCCAACCAATTTCCTCAATGCAAAAAAAAAAAAAAAAAAAAAAAAAAATCTCCCTTATACTGATGTTTCATGCATGTTGGAGTTCCAGATTTTTTTAAAAAAAAAAAATTAACTTTTCTTTAGATCTTTTTTTTTTTGATCATCGTACAAAGGACCAACCGTTAATAAATCTTATTAATTTTTTCCAAATAAAAGAAATTTAAATAAATAAATAATCAATAATCAACACATTTTTAGTCTCATTGGTGTATGCGCTGATCTATCTACTAAAAGTAATTTTTTCCAACTCAAAGCGGGGAAGGATAGTCGACACAGACTCAAAATGAGGTGTGATCAACTCTTTATTTCAAAATCTTCAATGATATATTTTCGTGTGAAATTTGTTATTTACGCGAGGATGCGGGCAAATCCGGAAACATTAGTAAAACGTCTGATGAATCGGACACTTTTCCGCCGAATCCTTTCTTATAACTATTACCATAATCATAACTCCGGTAGACCCTGAGACAAAACACGGATGCCGGAATTGTTTGGTTTCACTCGCTTCAATATTATGATCATCTATGGCACAGCAAAGGATTTATTACGGACTGCGGTAATATGAGATAATGATACATGGATTCAAATAGGTTTGTTTTAACTTACGTTCCTGATTTAAAAAATCGTCAAGTAAGAATTATTATTATCGATTTCTAAACATTAGCTTGCATACAATAGATTTAAGAATTTTTCAAGGACCTTCGAAAAAGGAATTATGTTTGGAATTCGTTTTGCAACGTTCCTAAATCTTGCATTTCGGCACGAATTCCGAACATTTATCTAAACGTCACTTTTTTATGACATATTCCGGAAGTACATTTTTTCACAAGGGTTTGAATTTAATGAAACGTTTTATAATTGATGTCATTGACACGTTATATACAAATTTAAAAGTGATCTTCATATAGAAAACGTCTTTTATTTTTTTTATTTTGTTTTGTCTCGAGATTTAAACAAAATCAACAAAAACATCTATCCAGATTCCCCAATCATGTGTTAATTTAATTTAAAAGTTTCATTAATAAAAACTCCACGACATTAAAATTAAAATCATACAAATTTGGTTCATTTTGACTGGATGTTTCTAATCATAACCTTATTTGGTAATTGAATCTCATTATTTGTATAAATGGTAACAATATCAAGGTTTCAATTTTTTATTGTCCGCTTTATTAGTCCCCCATAGAAGTCGAACGATATTGCGGCAATAAAATTTATTCTTATTTATTTATTTATTTTTTAAAAAAAGATCATTATGTAAACTATGATTAAAAAATTCTTGAAAAAATGATCGACATCCCAAAAAACCTAAATGGCCATTATAAAATAACAAAATCATTTACATAGCAAATGGTAATGTGATAAGTATGTGATGATTCAACGTCAGTGTAACAATTTATTGCGCCATGAAATTAACATTCAGGGTCATCAAAGGTTTTTTCTGTTAAGCGTTATGCCAAAAGTGGCATGGTACCACATTACACACATGTCACAGATTAATCAAATATAAATAGTCTAGAGTTTCTGATCAAATGGGAAATCTTTTTTCTTCTCTCTTCCTAAATTCCTTTCAGAATTTACGCTTTCAAAAATCAAAAAAAAAAAATGTCTTTTGTAACCTTTAAAAATCTTCAACCAATAGTAAAGTTGCCAGATGATTGTATTACTGATATATTTCAATTTATTGATGACAAATCAACCTTATATTCATGTTTATTTGCGAATCGATTTTTCTTCCATTTAGCGATGCCAAAATTATGGAATGATCCGTTCTCATTTACCATTCCAACGCAAAAGTTATCGTTGATAGTACGAACGTATATAAAATGCCTCCCTCAAGATCGTATTAAACATTTACTTGATAAGGGTATCGTCTTGAATGATTCCTCACCTTCTTCAATTGAATATCATAAATACCTTGTTGAATTCGAATATATAAGGATCATATATTCAATACATTGTTGGTGTGTTGAAAAAGATGAAACGAGATTATGCCAGGAAGTTCTTACGAATGAAATTTTTGAAAACCTATTTTTTAATCAAGTTAATAAAATGAGGAATTTGATCTTTCACATTAATTATCATACCATGTACCTGATTAATGATGAGAATATTCGATTTATTGACATCACTTCTT
The DNA here is from genome assembly GCA_910591825.1 of Funneliformis caledonium. Lineage (NCBI taxonomy): Eukaryota > Fungi > Glomeromycota > Glomeromycetes > Glomerales > Glomeraceae > Funneliformis > Funneliformis caledonium. The sequence continues at coordinate 6,614 of CAJVPQ010001786.1, forward strand.
ACAGAGGATCAAGCGATGTGTTATCACAAATTCAAGAATTTGATATCGAGTATCATTTTGAGGAGTTTGATTTTAATGAATTTCAAAATTTTGATGAATTGGAACATTTGATCTCCCTAACGAAAAATCTACTGAATACACTTATCCCACGTAATAAAACCATTAAGTGTCTCTGTTTGGATTATAAACCATTCGTTCCATCAGCGGAATCTAAAGAAATCATGAGAATACTTTCAAACATAATTGAACAACAACAAAATTTGAAGACACTGGACATATCGGATGCCACGGATTCATTTGGATACAAGAGATTTTATAATTCACTGGTTTCGCAATCTCATTGTTTAACCTTTTTGAGGTTGGAATTTCAAATTACGCTGGATAATTTCCTTCTCCTAATGTTTGAGTTGAAAAGTTTAGAAACGATAGAGTTACCAATCGTTCCATATGAGGAGCCTATCATTAATGGTAATCAGGCAAGGGAGAGTAGGGTTACATTTGAGTCCATCACGAGGAGTACCGTCATCAAGTTCAATCTCAAGAATATATTTTTCCTACCCAAGGATGGTTACCCGTATAATAAAGATGATAGTTATAAAGTGCTCCAGACCTTATTAGAATATTCAAATAAAACAGTGGAAACGCTGACCTTCTCATTATCAAACAACAAAGTTCCATCTATGCTTATAAATTGTCCAAATATAACACATTTATCCACCATCATTGACAATAACAATTTGATCTCTTGCTTAAAATTGATCGTTGACTTACCAAAATTACATCATTTAAAATTAAAATATTCCGATAATCTCACCCAACTCCCTTCTAAAAATCAAATATACTTTGATGAAATCATCATTTGGGACTTGATTTGTCAGATCCCCATCTCACTGAAGGTATTGGAATTTGATTTTATGATTTCAAGTAAAGAGTTGAGAATCTTCTTACTGGAAAAATGCAGGGCATCATTAAATGAAATCACCTTTCATAATAAAGATTTAATCACTGCTCAGCACTTTAAGGTCTTGACAGAGTATGCTAAACAAAAGAATTCACTGAAGAAATTTAGATATCATTATACATATTTAAATGACGATTTTTATTTTACCACTGAAAATGATGACATGGATGAAAGATTAAATGATTATTCTAGTTATTACGCATTAGAAGAATTGGAGAGATCCATCCCTAACGTTTCTGATCCTATAGATTTTATTACTCCTTTCTATGAATATTGATTGGCAATGCAATCTTTTTTTTTTTTTTTTTTTTTTGTTTTTTAATGGTAAAATAATAATAATAATAATAAATCAATAATAATTAATAAAATAAAAAAATAAATAAAATAAAATAAAAGAATAAAGATAAAATCAAACAAAAATAAATGAAAGCATTCGTGTTGTTTCGACAGCATTACGTAATTAGACATGCAATCTAACGGTTATATTTTTTTTTGGTTAGGTCAAATAAAAAATTATTTAGGATTCACTGATTTCAAGTTTCACATATTCTTTGTAATAAATGAAACAAATTTATAATGTCATGAGTTTTAAAATAGCAAAAGGAATTGTCCGTGTGCTGAGAAATAATGAGTTGTCTTACCTATTTCCGAAAAAAATAGCACTAACATTTTGTTTGAGGAAATTATAATGTTGTTTTTTGAGGTAGTTTATTAAATGAGAGAAAACTGGATCCGCTTGAATTCACGTGCCAATTAATCGAAATACTGCGGCAGGACGAATGATAATTAATGGTTCGGAATTGTCGGATTTCATTAGTCGCAACCGGTTAATATGGTAATATCGATAAAATATTTAAGATACAGACCCCCGCCAACAGTCTCCGGACATTTTTTAGCTCAATATAAAACTTGGAATTTTTAAATTTTATTAAAAAATATTTATTAATATATTTATTAAAATACGATATGCTACACATTTTGTAATAAATAATTAGTACTTGGTCGGACCTCAATTTGCTTCAATCACAGTCCGAATTCGCTGCGGCATACTATCAACCAAATTTTCGATATTTTGTATCGGAATTTGTTTCCATGCCCTTATAACATGTTGATCGAGTTGAGCAAGGTTGGAAGGCAATTTTTTCCTTTCACGGATGCTCTTCTTGACTTCGGCCCATAGATTCTCAATAGATAGTCGCGGCAATAGTTCAATAACGATCGCCGCGTTGACGGCAAAAATTATGCCACCGCGTTGTTCTATTGTTAATTCTTTGGACATTTTCGTTGTTTTAAAAAGATAAAATTTTATTTTGATCTAAAATCAAAATAAACAAACCAAACACGTATTTATTTGGTTTGATTTAGGTAAACAATGGCCGGAACATTATATAGCCGCAATTTTCTACAGTCACATGATGTAATTAGTACGAAAAAGCCCGAAAGATGGCGTCCGGAGACTTTTGGCGGGGGGTCTGTATATGAACAATTTTATGTACTTATTTTCGTAAATAATGTTATATTTTTATTATTAAAATGGTTTATTAGCCGGTTGAAAACATTTTTTGCAAGAGAACCTTTAGCGATTACTGTGGTCGTTTATTAATATGTACGATTGTTAAAAGTCCACGTGTATCGGAAACTCGAAGCGTAGCTAGATAGGATTCAAAAGGATCAATGAAACAAACGAGCAAAATGTTTCCTGAAACAATCATTTCATAAGACGATATTTATTGAAGTATCTTATGACTTTTTAAAAGTTTTTTGGGTCTATGAATCATCGTAATTGATTGCACTGACATGTGGCATGCTCTATAAAGAACAAGCAAATACTAATAAACATATTATCAACGAAAAGAACTGACACTTCAAATTGTTTCCATTATTAAAAAGAATTATTTCTTACTGGTGAAGAAAGACCGGACATGACTACAGCTACCTAATAATATTGGAAATCAAATTTGATTTTTGATTCGGGGCTCCTGCGGAGCCCCAAATCAACCAATCAAATTTGAAGTTCCGAATAACTATTAATAATTACTTATAGAATTTTTAAATTTATTTTTGTTGGCTGATTAGTTTTTGTCTATTTGTAATTAATCATCATTTCTTGGTTTTTTTTTTAAAAAAAAATTATAACCGATTTGTATTTGTAAGCAGAAGGTTTTAATTAAAAAAAAAAATGAAGTAATTATTATCAGTGTTGCCTCAGCGTCAGTGCTCTATACTTTCGTAATGCTAATCCCTAAAAAATACGCAAAATACAAAAATAAAAATAAGATAAGAAAAATCGGAATTCCAACACATGGACGTCCTATCCTACTAGCTACAATTATCCGAAAACAATTTACAAGCGAAAATCATGATCTTTGGGGCGGAATTATATTTCCTTTTTAGATACGGGATTTCCCCATCTGATTGGTTGATCAACCGCAAAATTTGAAAAAAAAATTTTTTTAACTTCACACGCTTAAAAAAAGAATTTAATCTGATTTTAGACGCAATTTTGGAGAAGTCATCATGTTTCATGAAAAACTCTTTGATTTCATTTCAAAATTTCGAAATTTCTTATCGGTGAGGTACCAGGTAATGAATATAGAATTTTATGAAGTTTAAACCCGTATCTTTTTTTGTTTTATATTAAATTAAATATTCAAAAACAATTAAAATTTACAATAATGTAGATTCTTATAAATCTTCGGTTAGAGATTTTTTTCGAAAAAACTCTACGAAAGAGGAATTAGTGTCAGCGTTAATAAGGAAAAGGCGTTCCAATCTTATCAACTTGCTGCAAATGATGGACATAGTAACGCTCAATTCTGCCTTGCAAGTTTATACGAGCACAGCGAGGGTATCAAAAAAGATTTAGGCAAAGCTTTTTATTGGTATCAAGGATGAAATAAAGGCTTTTAACATTTACAAAGAATTGTCGGATATGGATTACCTCAAAGTGCAACTTAAACTTGGATGGTGTTATAATTATGAGAATCGGAACTGCTATGGATAAATCAGAAGCTTTTGAATTATACAAAAAGATCGCCGACAAAAAAAATAGCACGGGTCAATTTAATCTTGGTATTTGCTACTTATACAGGTACAGAGTAGAGAGAGATTTAGAGAAAGCAACTTATTAGTATTGAGCAGCAGCAGATAAAGGAAATATGTATGCACAGCATTATTTAGGTAAATGTTATGAAATAGGAGCCAGCGTTGACGTTGATATTGTCAAGGCTTTTGAATTATATATGAAATCAGCACAACAGGAATATGGTGACGCACAACAAAGTGTTGGCGTTGCCTATGAAAAAGGTCAAGGTATAGAAAAAGATTTGGATAAAGCAATCTATTGGTATAAGAAAGCTGCCAGAAATGGGTGCGAAGAAGCTCAGGAAAATCTGGATCTCTTATTGATTCAATCTCTCAAATAAGATTTTTTCTTTTTTAATGATCAATTTATTTTTGCAAATATTTAAATATTTAGTATTTTTTTATAATTTCAACAAATCTACTGTAAAATAGACTTTTCATATATAGATAAATAGAATAATATTTTATCCTTTTATTGGTTCATCATAAATATATTATACACTGATGTGTGTATAATTTCTTTTTTTAATTCCCTTTATGTGTCACAGGACTGAAAAATTCTTAATGTTATTGCAAATAAACTTTCAAAAAACTTAACCTTTCGTAAAATATTTAAGCTTTTTTTTTCCATTTAATGTTCATTACTGCTACTCAGGCTTCTTCTATCCTTGGTGTTTCTTGTATACACTTTATCGCTGATACAGTAATAGTAAAATAACAGCATTTCGTTTACCAGGTGGTGTGTGATTTTATGATGTCTCAAATATTGTGAATTTTACCACCACCACCACCATCACCTTCACTGCCACCAAAAAAGGGTTCCTCTATGCACGGGTCTCTAGTGTTAAGCAAAAAGAGGATCTTGAGTAGCAGAAGTAACTCCTCAGCTCCTGGTTCCCAACCTATGAACTTGACTCAGGTGTCAACTTCAAATGACCGAAACTTAAGATCTTATTAGAATGGACAAGTCGTGAAATGGTCTTAGAAATTGTGATTACCCATTATGACCGACTCTGTCACTTCACCTTTGACCTCATCCAGTACATACTCTCCCTTCATACTACAAAACTCGTGATTCTCTTTAACGATGGGACCTTTGATGAACACGAACTTTTTCAAGATATCCTTGCAATCAACATAGTCTTTATCTGTTGAATGCAAGAAAGAAGAGCCGTTATTTACTAATGAGAACGTCAGGTTAGGAAAAAAGTACAAGACAAAGATTAGGACAGCGTCAGTGCGTAATAAGTGACAACACTTAAAAACCACTCTCAACCGTATACTACTAATTAAAGTATATTCAAATTACCTTCAAAAGCAGCTACTGAAACGTTGGATGGGCTTGATGAAATATGCTTATAATGCAGTTGTTTATTAGAATCGATACTGCTATTTATATATCAAGAATTCACATATTGGTCCATCACAATGAATTTGGGTAAAACCTCAACCCATTGAAGATAAACTTAAACTTTATGCAGATGAAAAGACATTAATGAACATAAGGATAAGAAACTTCAAAAATCATGTGTATAGGGTGAATGCAAATTCATACAGACTATTGTGCATATTGAAATGCTACTTCAAGATACACATAAAAAAGCACCTGTAAATATTATTAATGAGACAATTGATGAAGTATTGATTGCTAAGTATGATTATTATTTTTTGATTTTTTTTGTTTAAAATTTATTTATTTTTTGATTTTTTTTTTTGATTTTTTAATTAATTTAGGGATAAGATAATTAATCATAATATAGGATCAAACACGAATCAACGAGGTCCATTTTTATCATTTTAATCTTGAAAAGATTTACGACAAACAATAATAATTCAGTGACAAAATTTTTCAAAATCCATATGGAACTGTTTTTATGTTACCTATCTTCACAATCCATCAATGCTTTTCACACATCGTCATAAGCCTGTTGTCATTCTAGATCATAATAAATGTGATTTGTGGCCTTTTTATTTTGAAAAAAAAAGACGTAATAATAAGTGGCCTGTTCTTCACAAGATAACATCTGATTGTAAAATCACATATATTCGTAAAACTAATGAATGAAAATTTTCATAAGTTTATGAGATACAAAAACAGCTCTGCGAAATCCAAGCGGATGTTTCTATTCATGCAGTCTCTATTGATCCTGGCGTTCATACACCCTTTACATGATACTCTCCTACTAAAGGTGTAAGTAAAATTAGCCAATATAATATTAGACGAATTATTCATTTATGCAAATATATGGATAAACTTCATTCTATAAGGGACAAGCTGGCTTCTTCTAATTCAAAATATAAAAATAAAAAGGCATTGCAACTTGATAATGCAATTTCTCAGATAATACGAAAAATCAAACATCTGCAAAGTGAAATCTATAAAAAGAGTGTTACATTTTTTACTTGTGAATTTGATGCCATTATCATTTCTACTTTGAGATATCAAATATGATAAATCAAAAAACAAGAAATATAATGTGAAAAACTGTTCGTAAAATGCTCTTTTGGGCTCACTATCAATTTCGCTAACGTCTGGTATCTAAAGCTGAAGAATTAGGAGTTCATGTTATTATTCAAAATGAGGCCTATACTTCAAAAACTTGTAGCTGATGTAGGAGTGTTCAAAAAATAAAAGGATCTGAAAGATGGTGCTGCAACTAGTTGCAATCATGTGATGCTTATTTATTACCGGTTGCAACTAGTTGTAACTCAATCTTTATTAATGTTGCAACTAATTGCAATCCTATAATGCTTATTTGTCACCAGTTGCAATCAGTTATAATGCCATCTTTAGATCGAGATGAAAATGGTACTCAGAGAAATTTTCTCTGGGCTTTGCTTAATAGAACCTTGATTCTCTTCAGAGATCATGTAGGAAATAATAGTAATACTTAGTATTACCTATTATTGATGTATTACAATCCATCCAAACATGAGAATTTTTCACATTTCATTTTTCTCTCTACTGGAGATAATAAATAATCAGTTGTCAAGGAGAACTTCAGAACCCCATCTTATTACCTCTATATCTTACATAATACTCTTCATTTCTCCTTCTTCTTTTATTGACTAATAAATCAATTTTATTATATTTCCAAATTATTCTTGTAGTTATTTTTGTGTTTGTAAAAAAAATATAATTTAAAGAATGATTTAAAGGTTGATTTAAATTTCAAAAGGTGAAAAATTATATAATAGTAAAAATACTTCCCTTTATAAATAAATTTATCTATTTGATTTGATATCTTGTGAAATTCTTTACTCATGATTAAAATAATACAATCTTGATTGAAATTCTGATTTATATTAAAAATAAAAAGTCAAAATAATAATTTAAGCATCGTATTATAATTGTGCATCATATTATTTATAAATATTAGATCAATTCAAATATAACAAGTAAAACTCATGATTAAAATAATATAAAAAGAACTCTTCATGATCAAAATTCTGATTTGTATTAAAAATAAAAAGTTAAAATAATAATACATTATATTATTTATAAAAATTAGATCAATTAAAAAATAATTTACGCAAATTAATAAATATAATATATTAGACAATCAGAGTAGATCAACAATAACAAATTATCACCTCAGTGATAAATAAAAATCATTATTAATAAAAATAATGTGATTTCTCAATACAATTTTAACAAAATTTCAACAAAATTTTAACATAATTATGAGAGTATCATTTAATCAATACATCAAAATTTCTTATAATTATAATATTATTTTATTTTGTAAAAGTAAAAAAAAACTGTAAACATTATTGTATAACTCCCTAAATTACTATTCTATTATAGTAATAAATTTATCAAGATTAATTTATTTTGAAAAAAAACAAACTGTTATTTTAAAGCTTCTTTTCTAAGCTTTTTAATAGACCTTAACTCTTTCTTTTTCATACCAAAAGATTTTTTTTATTACTTCAAATATAAAATTACTTTATCATAAGTCTCAATAACTTTTCCAGAAGTAATTGGTGATAAAAAATCTTACTTTCTTTCATCTTCTTGATCAGGTAAAACTGCTTTTAAAATTTCTTTGTCAGATATCATTTCATCTGTAATCTCAGACTTATCATACTTAACAAATTCTTTAACAGAAAAAGGATTGTTAAAATCTAGTTTATTGATTAATAATTGAACTTTTTCTATCTTCTTTAACAGTTTAAGTTCAAATAATATATCATTACCGGTTTTATCCTCATTTTATGATTATTTTTAGGTAAAATATCTGCTTTCATTTAACAATTTTCAATTGTTTTATTTGTAACATTATCCTATACTTGTACAATGTATTTTATACACTTTTTAATATTAATTTCAGAGGATTCAATATGGTATTTATTAAATTTATCAAAAGCTTTAACCTGATTTTGTAAATAAAGCTTTCAATATTATGCCTAAAATAAGTTAAATTAGAATTAAATATAAATAAAATTAATGTCAATTATATTTTAACTAAAAAATTATTAAATTAATTACATTTCTTACTTTAAAACTATTTACAATACTTTGATCACAAGGTTGGAGGTGCAGTAGTATTTAGGAGGAGAGATTGAATGATGATATTAGTCAAACAGGTAGTTTCATAAAAAGCATATGTCAAAACATTGTTTACAAAAAGGAGAATTTTCTGATTTTGTCTTTTTATTTTTGCATTGAGTTTTTTATGTAATCATTTTAAATTAAAACCTGCATTCAATTTTTTAGTTCTAATAGTATTTAACTGGAAGCATTCTTTTATTAATATTCTTAATAATCCTAAGATTTTTATACTTATGTATAAATAAAGATGTCAGCTTTTTACTTCTCATTGTATTGCATGTGAGTAGGATTGTTATACAATCCTTTGATTATTTCTTTTCTAATGTTTGTTCGTTAAATATCATTTAATATAGTTTCATCTTCTAAAAAAGTCTTGTTTCATCATAATTGAATATATCTTCAGAAATATATTCTTTTAATATTTGTCAGAGATTCTCTCTCATTGTTTTAAAATCTTTGAGCAAAGCACTTACAGCTTCTCTGTATATATAGTACTGTTTAAAGTTGTGTCATTTTTTAAAGTTATCCACTTAACTACTAGACCCTTTAAACTTATCCTCCTTTAATAAAAAAGCAAAACTCAAGGCTTTTGTTAAAAGAATATTATCAGTAATAATGAAGCTATATCAGGAAGTCAAATGAATTTTGTATATCACAATATGCATTACTTTTTAATATTTATTATAATGTTTATTAGTAATATACATCATTAATTTATAATATACATTATTTAATAATGTACATTATTAAATTATATATTGATGTATATCATATATGATATTTAGTGATATTCATTACTTTAAAATTAATGTACATTAAAAATCCATAATAGCAATAAATAACTATATTTATAAATGCTTATAATTAGTTAATATAAAAAATTTATATAATACATATTTAAATATAATAAAGATTTAAACATAAAAGTATTTACTAAATATTCATTGTTTTTTTTAAATCGCGGCACTATATGTACTGCTTCTACAGCTGAATATAAAGGTATAAATTCATATTGAGAAGTTAATTTTATCCACAGACAATCATATTTGATTGATTTTTTTTTGTGTTTATAATCATACTACTGTATAAGTATCAAACATAATATCTCATTAAATGATGAAATTTTAATTGAATATATCATTAATACCTATATGAAATTTAATTAGAATTTGTAATCATTACAAATTAAAAGTTCAAATACAAAATCTTAC
>CAJVPQ010001787.1:0-16422 GCA_910591825.1 Funneliformis caledonium
CAGTAATAAAGTCATGTGACATTAACGCTATAACAAATTATTTGGTATGTATAACGAATAATTCGTTATAGCGTTAACAAATTTTTTTATAATGAAGGCCTGATCAACTCAGACGCCAAATTCGTTATATCAAGGGTTTACTGTATTCAGTTGCCATAATAATATACCTGTTTCCTTTTGTCGTACGTGAAAGTGGTCCTATATAATCTATTCCAATACAGTCGAATGGTTGTCCAACAGGTACAGGGTGTAATGGTTCTTTAGGTTTCGGTCTACCTTGTCATTGGCATACATTACAAATTATCAATTGTTTTATACATACTAGGCCAGTAATATTAAGAGGCAACTTTGTTATAAGTAATGTCACGTGCTAAATGTCCTCCTAAAGGTTCATTGTGAATATTATGTAGAATACTTTCAACCTCATTAGTTTTGATTATAAGTAGTGGTTGAGTTGAATATTTATGATTACATCTATAAAGTTATTGATTTTGTACGAAATAATGTTGTGCTTATTTTTGAATTGCGTGTTATTGTAAAGAGGTAAGATTTGGGAGGTAGGTGAGTTGAGTAAGATATTGGTATAATTGGTGGTAAGTTTCAGTTTTCATGTTATAGAGCTATTAGTCACACTGCTAACACTTATGCTTTCACTCTCAGATTTTGTTATGATTATTGTGGGTTATTGTGAGGGAAGTTGGGACAATACGTCAGCGTTTGAATGTAATTTTCCTTTTTTATATCAAATTTGATATGGGAATTCCATAATACGAATTATCCATCTCATGAACTTACGAGAGGTCAGGTTTATTAAAAAGCCATTGTAGGGTTGCATGGTCAGTAATTAATTCAAATTGTTGATGTAACAAATATGGTCAAAAATGTTCTATGCCCCATACAGCGGCGAGATATTCCAATTCAGTTGGAGCATAATTTCGCTCAGCATTGCTTATACTTTGACTAGCATAAGCTATGACTCGTTCCTTATTATTGTTATCCAATTATGCCAATACTACACCTAACCCTATGTATGAACCATCGGTAAAGAGTAAAAATTTACGTTTAAAATCAGGGTAAATTAAGACTGGTGCAGTTATCGGGCATGTTTTCAAATGTTTAAAAGCCTTTTATTGCGATTCTGTCTAAACATAAAGTATATCTTTTCGTAATAATAGATGTAATGGTACAACTGATGTCAAAAAATTCTGAATAAACCTTCTATAATATGACGCTAGTCCTAGGAATCCTCGCAACTCAGTAATATTCTTTAGGATTGGAAAATTCTTGATTTTATCTATCTTGAAGGGGTTTGGTATGATTTCTCGTCCACTCACAATATGTCCTAGAAATGCTAATTCTAACTTAACAAACTCGCATTTATCTTTTCCAAGTTTGAGTCCAGCGTTCTTTAATCATTTAAAGATGAGCTATAAATGTCGCAAATGTGTATCAAAGGTATCTGAAAAGATGATAATATCATTAAGATACATAGCTACAAACTGTCTAATTTCCTTTCTAAAATCTTATTCATTAAACGTTGAAAAGTTGCAGGTGCATTTGTTAATTCAAACGGCATTACTTTAAATTCATAGAGCCCTTGACTAGTTATGAAAGCTGTTTTAGCTTGGTCATTTAGATCCATGGCAATCTGCCAATATCCACTGGCTAAATCTAAAGTTGAAAAATACTTAGCCTTTCTGAACATATCCAACAACTCATCAATACGTGGTAAAGGATGTCCATCCTGTTGAGTAACACTATTCAGTTTTCTGTAATCAATAAAAAACTGAAGTTTTCCATTTTTCTTTCGAACGAGAACAACAGGTGAAGTCCAAGAGCTTTCAGAAAGTTGTATCAGGTTATATTTCAATATTCTACTAACTTCATCCTTGATAAATTCCTGTTCCAAAGGAGCTACTTTGTATGCACGCTGTCATATAGGCATCAGATTTTCTACAGGTATATAATGTGTTTCGATCGTTGTATATCCTAGTTGTGATAAATCTTCAGCGAATGCATCACTATTTTTATGTAGAAACTGAGTGATTTATTGTTGTTGAGGTCCATCAAGATGTTTATAGGTCACTTCGCAAAACGGTAGCTCATCTGGAATATTCTGTAGCAATTGCCAATAATTCCATTCTTTCTTATATAGCTGGTAGTTATCCTCCCTTTCATTTAATCTATTATGGTACCAACATCGATTTCCCAATCCTTGCCAATGATATTTCCATTTTACGTCTTTGGGTAGTTGAACATTAAATTTTTGGTTTAAACTTTCAAAGTACTGGGGAGAATATTTCTGTCTATCTACTGAAGTTTGTTTTAGACTACTTTCGGTTAAAGGAACAGAGTCATTGTGATCTCCCAATATCATGTAGTGTCGTTGAGCTATTAATTCCTCATTTTTATATTCTTTATCAGAGGAATTCTTAACGATGTTGACAGGTTGTTGGAAATGATCAAACTGTGGTTTCTCTCAACAAGTCATAGGTATCTAATATTCTTTATTATTTCATATAAATGTGAATTTTTGACAATCCAAATAAAGTCATCCTTGACATTTGGTAAGCCAATTATTTCCTGCTACTATATAATAATCAGTTGATTCTGTTATATCGACATTAATAGGGACTTCTATACTATTTATTTGTAATAGAATATTGGTGACTCGTCCTAAAGATCGTGATCGTCCTCCTTGTATGTTAATCATCGTGATAGTAAAGCTGATTCGATTTTTCATTTCAATTGTTGTAGAAAAGATTTAGACATTACACTTCCAGCTGATCCTAAATCTAAAATTAAATATATTAGTTTATTGTCTACAGTAGCATTACAATAAACTGCTTCTACAGCTTTTGGCAATTCTGAGGGGTTTATGTTTATACTGGTACACTCACCCTCTTGAGGTACCGTCAATAATTTAAAGACTGAGACGAAGAAGCAAATGGATTCTGGGTGTTTGCTAGCGGTGGATTCAGAAGAGGAAAGGTCATGGAAGTTTGTGATAATAGAGTAAAACCTGTGCTGTACATTAGAATTGTTTGTGATAATGCAACACATTGTCTAGTATTAAAGCCAGTCAGATATTAATACTTACTCCAGTATTTTCAACATAGTTGTTTATGTTCCTGGTTGGCATACATATCCCCAATGTCTAAAGTGATTGCAGTGTGGGCAAGGTCCCTAGGTGAATTATTACAATTCCTGGAAATATGTCCATTTTGGTGACAACTATGACAAGTAATTCCTGGATTAGACCTATTATTCGAATTGTATTGATTATTTTCATTATTGTTTTGATTTCCTGAATTATTTTTTGCCTACAGTCTCTAGCGATATAACCTGGTTGTCTACAATTATAACAACTTTAGTTGTTTCAGTTACTGTTATTATTATTACTATTATTGTTCCTCCAGTTGTTGTTTGTATTAGCTGGTGTGGGCTAATATTTTGTGCACGTAGTGTAGTATTGGAAGTAGTCAGTTATTGTTTGAATTCTTTTAATAATTTGTCATTGTTTCGATCAATAAGTTGTTGAATATCAGGAGTAATAGTGGAAGTTTCAACAGTGTCGTTATCCTTTTGATTTAGATATGCCTTGCTCAAAGAATATCCAGAAAGTGTACTATCCTTAGACAATACTGCTTCGATAGCTTGTACTAGATCAATCACTTCTTCCAAGTCACAGGGTGTAGCAGTGGCTATAGCAGTATGAAATTCTGGGCAAAGCCCTTATAAAAATTGCTCAATTTTCTCATCTTCTGGTATATTATAATCAGGGTCTAATTTCAGGTATAATGATTTAACATCAGTAGCATACTCTTCGATCGACTATCTAGGACGTTATTTACATCGTCTAAGTGCTGAACGCCATTGCATTCTCTGATAAGTTGTACAGTAATATTTTAAAAAGTGATAGATAAAGGAGCGATATTTATGTTGTCGATCAGTTGAATTATCCCGATATCACAAGTCTTTTTCATTCTTCATTTTATTATACCAAGTAAGAGCTGATCCTTTCAAAAATGATGGAACTAAGGTGAGGCGTCATCTGTTAGAAATCCCATTCGCATCTCCAGCATTATTATATCGTTCCAACTAATCTCGAGAGTCCTGATCTCCTTTTTCAAAAGTTGATAAGTCTATAAATTTTGCTTTCCGTTGTCCTCCAAATCTAACAGTTTTAAAGACAGTTTGCAATCCTTTCATCATTCGGAAGAAGTTTCGTTCATCTTGATTATTTGTACTATTCTCATCAAATGGGTTCTCTTCCTCATTATTATTATCAGAATTATGATCGCTCGAATCAGAACTAGAAGAAGATGATGGACTATCATAGTAGGACATAGAACGACGGCTCTTCTGTTTACTAGTTCTCTTGTCTTTTGACTTTTATCTTTGGGTCAGTCTCGTAAACGATCAGTTTTTGGCCCAGAGGAATGTGAAGAGCTATCATTCTTTTGGTCAGAAGTTACATCTTTCTCATCAGAGAATCCCGTATAGGTTAGCTTAAGGGGTTTTTCAGTTCCTTCACGAGAGCTAAAGGTAGAGTTATCGAAGCTCAAGGTTCGTTTATTAGGATCCTTTCCACTTGGAGTAGTATTTGCAATGATAGTCTCATCAAGTGGATAACTTCCCTGAATGGGCTGATCTTTTTTTGCTGACTCAGACACTGTACTATTTTTATGAGTTATTTGAGGTTTAGTCATTCTAGATGGAGAAGAGTTACGGCTTATAGTTAAATGGGATATATCGAGGTGATTAAGTAAATCGTCTTAGTATTTCTTCTGGAATAATTCAGTTTCAGTTTGAGCCTGAATACAATATTCAATAGCTCGCTCAAAAGTTGGTATCAGTACTTGCTTATATCGTTCTAAATGTTTGCTTATAGTATATTTCTTGTATGTCAGTAGTTTCTACAGAAACTGCAGTTTGAAAGACTTCTAAACTTTTACTAGTATATAATAGTGCTTCTAAGACTTTTTGTGCCCAATTAAAGAAATTGAGGAAAGATTGAGGAATCTCTTTAGGAGGTGGGTTATAAGCAATGCAAGATGGATCGTTGGTTAAAGTATCACTAGTAGTTTTTCTAAAGTTACACTCTGATCTATTATGTATAGCTGAATGGTTTCGTTAATACTTAATTAATTCTCTAAAGCTATTCATGGAGTATTTCGCATAGGTTATTACTGCGCCAATTAAGAAAAGATGGTCCTGTCATTATCACCAAATGTTAACGTATAATTCTTGCAAACTACAACTGTTAGACAGCGTGTTCGAGTGGTTTATTCCTTTTAATTGAGCAGTAATCTTTCAACAGTTTACAAGATTTTAACTTAGTCAGTTTATCAAAAGTATTTATACTATTACGTCGAGTGATTCAACAGATTGCCAATGATTTGTAATTTATAAAATAAGGTGTTTATTCACGAGTAAAATAATAGAAGTAAAGGAAAAGAGATAAAAGAAAATAAGAAAGAAAAAATAAGAAAGAAAAGAAATGAATTACTGAAACAAAAATGTAATACGGTAGGCCAGTTGCCTCTAAAACTACTAAACTAACTTGTCGAATTTCTATCTGTCTGCTCTTTTTACATGAATTAAAATAAATTACATAGGGAAATATAACTAACATGTCTAATATATCAACTATGTCTAATTTATCAAATATATCTAATATGTCAACTATGTCTAATATGTCAGTTATGCCACATATGTCTGACATATCATATATATCACTTATGTCACATTTATCGATCTTTTACGCTACATAAGTTGCGTCACATTTACCTGTTCACATTACTCCCCGCTTAAGATTTCTGCTCCTGCAGAAATATCGAGAGTTTTCAGCACAAGAACTTGATATTTACTAGACTTTAATCGTCGAATCATGGTCAAGGTCAAACATTGAGTATCAAAAATTCATTGGACTCCTACGTTTTCAAAGAGATGATAAACTCAAATAGCGGTTCAGTGATAATGTTTAGTTATAGTTACCATTTGTATCATTCGTTGAACTGGTGAAATAGTCACATTGTCAATAAGTTGACCTAAATAAAAAGCATTAACAAGAGATAAAATACGGTTTCTCATACGGGTAGAACGAAGGAGAGTTTGGTAAGCGGACTGCACTTTTTGAGTTAAAGATGCGTCAATCTGATATGAAGGTTCCATTGGTCAAATTTTTTCTTCAAGAACTGTTGTAGGAATTTGAAGTTCTTTTAAAACTATTTCAAAATTCGTAGGTTCCATTACAGTTTTACTTGTTTAAATAATATAAATGATAACGAAAATCCTTTTAATAATATTTTAATGCTGATCATTATTCAATAATAATCTGAGGTTCCCATTCAGTTCATTCCAAATATGGGGAATGTCTAAAGCGGAGGCAAATTATGTGATACAAATGTGATTAGTCAGAAAATAATGAACGATTATTAGTTTAATTAATTGAGAAATAATATCATTGTGTATTATTATTATGATATTTTTTTTATTTTTTTCTTTGTGTAAAAAAATTTCTTATTATTTTTCGTAGGATTTTTTTTGTTAAAACAAAAAAAACCTATTTTTTCCTCGCTTTTCGTGGTTTTTTTCTTGTAAAATAAAAAAAAAACTATTTTTTTCTTCTTTTTTGTAGGTGAAATACAAAAACTCTACTTTTTATGAGTTCTTTTATATCTATTTTTTTTCTTCTATTACTTTTATGAGCTTTTTTTTATGAAATAAAAAAAACCCCCAATTTTTTTTTCTATTATGTTCGCTATTTCTTCTACATCAGCTATTACCTCTGTACCTTTAGTCGTTACATTATCTGCTCCTTTAGTTGTAACGTCAATATCAAATTTCACACCAGACGAAAAGTGAGTTTTTCTTTTTGATGTAAACTGTTCTTTAGAGATTCCAATGGAGGATTTTAACAATAACTGGTAACCATTGATTTCAAATATTTAGTCGAAATGAGACTTATATGAATATGTAAATGGTGATGTTTAGAAAATTTTCACTTGTCATTTAATGAAACCCCGAGAATCAAGTACCTGACAATAGGAAAATGTTCTGAATGAAAAATGCTGAATAACTAAGATACGACCATCCAGTCTATGTCATGCAAAGATGAAAGTTTCTTAGATAGCTTCTTCGAAGGTAATTCAAGTAGAATGATTTAAAAACTCTCCTAACTATACACATTCTTTATTAGAAATCGATAGGATAAAATGGCCAAAAGCCATTAAAAATTTAGTTGAAATAGAGGTAGTCAAAAATTATTCGCCTCCAGCAATCACATCTACCATCAAAGAATATGCAATATTGAAATTAGATCTTGGTGAATGTGCACATGAGTTGAAATGTAAAGAAGTGGTAATCATTAAGTATAAAGTTTGTGGGCCTATAGATACTCATCTTATTGGAAATTTAGTTTTAAAATTAGATATTTCGGAATCTGTTTCTTATTTAAGAGAACATGGGTATCTTGTTGAAAATTATCATGTCTCCCAACGGTTTACTAAAGGTTTTGTGTTTGCGCATCCTGATCAACTAAAGAAGCTTGAACGTCATAAGTGGTTAATACTTATAGATTCAACACATAAGACCAACCATTATGACTGGCGTCTATTTACTCTTTACGTCTGTAACACTTACGGATGCTAGAATGTGGGTGCTCATTTTTTTGTTAGCAGTGAGGATGCAAATACAGTAGCAAAAGCGTTAATAATAATCTGCAATAAGTATTGTAGTTGGTCTCCCGTTACATACTCTCAGATCAAAGTAACATTGAGGCTAAGAGCATTAAAAAAGCTTTTCCAGTATAGCTGCTGGTGAGCAAGAATGCCAAATTCTCCTTTGTGTTATTCATGTTATAAGAACATGGATGCAAAAAATTTACGAAAAAAAACTCACGATATTATGATTGTGACGATGCATAAAAGAATAAAAATTAGATGTGAAAGCCTCATTCAGGATGCTATCAATAGTTGTTCCATTCCTGCCATAAAAAATTATATTAAAAGAAATTACATGAAAAATACAGAGAAATAGGGCTTATGGACTCGTCAACATTCCCTCTCCTTTTACAAGTCACATCTACGAATCTGCTAGAATCTTTTCATAGTGAATTAAAAAGAATAATGTCATCATTACACAGTTTGATTAGTACATGATGATTTTCTCTGGTCATTTTACCCGTCTACCCAGCCTAAACCTTTTTACTTTAGGTGCTATTCATGAAATTGCCGATATTGATCGCAAAAAAAGATCTGAAGCTGAAAGTGCTTCCTTTAACTTTCATATCAAGAAAGTATCCGTGTATAGTGTTGATGATGATATTCTCGAAGAGATCCATAAGTTTCCCTTCCCCTTTCAACACCTAATCATCAAAGAAGCCTGTGCTGTAATGGATAGACTTGAAAAAGGAAAAGGTGTACTGGGTCTAACTTCTCTTAATTATCACTGCTTATTTTGCCATTGATATTTATTACTATGCAAGCATATTTTTCACGAACATATGTATGGCAATAAATTATTGACCGCTGATATATGGTAAATGTTTCACAAAATTTTTGAAGAAAGCGGGTTTGAGATATATGAAAGCCAAGAATCTTTTATAGAGTACGTGCAAATAGAATAACAAAAAAGCGCTAAAAATCGAAGACTTGCTGTGGCCAAATTAACTAAAAGAATGCGTGATCGATACTAGTGTGTTGAAGAGATGGGTGATATTGAGAGGACGCAATCTTTTATCTCTAAATTAGAATCCTCCATAAATTCGATTATTATGCAATTTGATAAATAAAAAAGAATATTTAAAATATAATGTTCATTTTTTAACCAATAATTGTTCGTTATTTTATGACCAATCACGATTTTATCACATGATTTGCCCTGCTTTAGATGACCTCCAGATATGGCTTTAATAGATCTGCATGTATAGAGTTCTTTCTAACTTGTCCATCTACAGTACAAAATTTATACGTGTCAGGTCTCACAATGTCGTGAATATAAAAGGTCTATTGAATTTATCCTTAAATTTATCACCGTGAATGTGTGATTATGTGACATTAAATAATAAAACTTTATCTCCAATTTGATAAGAAATTCTAGGTTGATCCTTATTGTAACGTTCTTATTACTTTGTTGTCATTGCATAATATTTTGTTGTACATCTAATCGTCGTTGTTGCAATTGTGATGAGATTATCTGTTGATGTTTTTCCATGGCATTTGATAAGTTCATGATAGGTGAAGGTCGTCATAGTTGTAAATCTATAGGTAAAACCGCTTTTCGTCTATATAATAACTTAAATGGTTCGAATTTAGTTGTTTCTTGCTGAGCAGTTCGGTATGCGAATAACGCTGATGTCAAATAAGTATCACATTCTCCCTGATGTTACTTAGCGTACTTGGCTAAAATGGTACACAAAGTTCTATTAAAGTGTTCAGTAAAGCCATTGGTCTGAGGGTGATACAGTAAAGATAATCTATGTTTAGTCCCTACTACATGTAACAAAGTAGTGACCAATTCATTTTAAAATGACGTTACTCAGTCAATTAATATTTCTTTTGGCGTTCCATGTCGACATATAATTTCATTGTAAATAAACTGTGCAGTAGTCTGAGCAGTACAATCTGGTGTAGCACTAGCTTCAACCCATTTTGTCAAATATTCAATTGCCACAATAATATACCTGTTTCTTTTTGTCGTACGTGAAAGTGGTCCCACATAATCTATTCCAATATGATCGAAGGGTTGTCTGACAGATATAAGGTGCAATAGTTCTTTGGGTTTTGATCTTCCTTGTCGTTGATATACATCACATGTTTGTATCTAATTATCAATCATTTTATACATACTAAGCCAGTAATATCGAGAGGCAATCTTGTTATAGGTAATGTTACGTGCTAAATATTCTTCTAAAGGTTCATTATGAATATTATGTAAAATACCTTCAACTTCATTAGTTTTAATTACTAGTAATGGTTGAGTTGAATGTTTACGATTACATCTATAAAGTTGCTAGTTTTGTACGAAATAATGTTGGGCTTATTTTTGAATTGCGTGCTGTTGAGAAGGCGTGAGATTTAGGGGTATATGAGTTGAGTAAGATATTGGTATAATTGGTGGTAGATTTCAGGTTCCATGTTGTAGAGCTGTTAGTCACACTACTAACACTTTCGCTTTTACTCTCAGAGTTTTGTTATGATTATTGTGAGTTATTGTGAGGGAAGTTACGACAATGCATTAGCATTCGAGTGTAACTTTCCTTTTTTATATCAGATTTGATATGGGAATTCCATGATATGAATTATCCATCTCATAAACTTTTGAGAGGGGTCAGGTTTATTAAAAAGCTATTGTAGGGCTGCATAGTCAGTAATTAATTCAAATTGTTGATGTAACAAATATGGTCGAAAATGTTCCATTTCCCATACGGCGGCAAGATATTTCAATTTAGTTAGAGCATAATTTCATTCAGCATGGCTTATACTTTGACTAGCATAGGCTATAACACGTTTCTTATTATTATCATCCAATTGTGCCAATACTACGCCAAGACCTATATATGAACCATTGGTGAAGAGTAAAAACTTGCATTTAAAATCAGGATAAATCAGGATTGGTGCAGTAATCAGACATGTTTTCAAATGTTCAAAAGCCTTTTGTTGTGATTCTGTCTAAACATAAGGTATATCCTTTCGTAATAATAGATGTAATAGTGCAGCTGATGTTGAGAAATCCTGAATAAATCTTCTATAATATGATGTTAGTCCTAGGAATCCTCGCAACTCAGTAATATTCTTGGGAATAGGAAAATTCTTAATTTTATCTATTTTAGAAGGGTCTGGCGAGATTCCTTGTCTACTCACGATATGTTCTAGAAATGCTAATTCTAACTTGGCAAACTTGCACTTATCTTTTCCAAGTTTGAGTCTAGCGTCCTTTAATCATTTAAAGATGAGTTGTAAATATCACAAATGTGTATCAAAGGTTTCTGAAAAGATGATGATATCATTCAGATACACAGCTACGAACTGTCTGATCTCCTCTCTAAAAATCTTGTTCATTAAACGTTGAAAAGTTGCAGGTGTATTTGTTAATCCAAATAGCATTACTTTAAATTCATAAAGTCCTTGGCTAGTTATGAAAGCTGTTTTAGCTTAATCATTTGGATCCATGACGACCTGCCAATATCCACTAGCTAAGTCTAAGGTTGAAAAATACTTAGCTTTTCTAAACATATCTAGCAACTCATCAATACGTGATAAGGGATATCCATCTCGTTAAGTAATACTATTAAGTTTTCTGTAATTGATACAAAACCGTAGTTTCCCATTTTTCTTTTGTACGAGAATAACAGGTGAAGTCCAAGGACTTTCAGAGAGCTGTATCAAGTTATACTTTAACATTCTACTGACTTCATCCTTGATAAATTCTTGTTCCAAAGGAGCTACTCTGTATGCATACTGTCGTATAGGCATCAGATTTTCGACTGGTATATGGTGCATTTTGATTGTTATATGGCCTATTTGCGATAAATCGTCAGCAAATGCATTATTATGTTTATGTAGAAACTGAGTGATTTGCTATTGTTGAGGTCCATTAAGATGTTTATAGGTTACTTCGCAAGATAGTGGTTTATCTGAAATGTTTTGTAGTAGTTGCCAATGATCTCATTCCTTCTTACATAGTTGGCAATTGTCATCAACTTTATCCAATTTATTATGGCATCAACATCGATTTCCCGATCCTTGCTAATGATATTTATATTTTACATTTTTAGGCGGTTAAATATTAAATTTCTGATTTAAACTTTCAAAGTACTGGGGGAATATTTCTGTCTATCTACTGAAGTTTGCTTTGGATTACTTTCAGCTAAAGGAATTGAGTCATTGTGATTTCCCAATATCATGTAGTGTTGTTGAGCTATTAATTTCTCATTTTCATATTCTTCATCAGAGAAATTTTTAACAATGTCAACAGGTTGCTGAAAATGATCAAACTGTGGTTTCTCCCAACAGGTCATAGGTACTTGATATTCTTTGTTATTTCAGATAAATATAAATTTTTGACAGTTCCAATAAAATCGTCCTTGATATTTAGTAAGCCAATCATTTCCTGCCATTATGTAATAATCAGTGGATTCCGTAATATCAACGTTAATAGGAATTTCTATACTATTTATTTATAAGGGAATATTAGTGACTCATCCTAGAGGTCGTGATCGTCCTCCTTGTATGTTGATCATTGT
Organism: Funneliformis caledonium; assembly: GCA_910591825.1. Taxonomy (NCBI): domain Eukaryota; kingdom Fungi; phylum Glomeromycota; class Glomeromycetes; order Glomerales; family Glomeraceae; genus Funneliformis; species Funneliformis caledonium. Next base: position 12,251 of record CAJVPQ010001787.1, read on the forward strand.
AATAGTAGAAGCTGACTCGATCTTTCTTCCTAATTGTTGTAGAAAAGATTTAGACATTACGCTTCCCGCTGATCCTGAGTCTAAAATTAAGTATATTGGTTTATTATCCACAATAGCATTACAATAAACTGCTTTTACAGCCCTTGGTAATTCTAAGGAGTTTATGTTTATACTAGTACGCTCACCCTCCTGAGGTACCATAAATAGTTTAAAGACAGAGACAAAGGAGTAAACTGATTCTGAGTGTTTACTGGTGGTGGATTTGGAAGGGGGAAGGTCATGGAGGTTGGTGACAATAGAGTGAAACCTGTGCTATACATTGGGGTTGTTTGTGATAATGCAGCACATTGTCCAGTATTGTAGCCAGTTGGCATATTAATGTTTTCTTCTGTATTTCTAATAGAATTATTCACGTTTTTAGTTAGGCATACATATTACCAATGTCCAAATTGTTCACAATGCAGGCAGGGTCCTCTTGATGGATTATTACAATTTCTGAAAATATGTCCGTTTTGGTGGTAACTATGGTAAGTAATCCTTGTATTAGGCCTGTTAGTCAAATTATATCGATTGCTTCCATTAGTATTTTGACTTTCTGGATTATTTTTTTGCCTATAATCCCTAGCGATATGACCTGGTCATTTACAATTATAACAACTTTGATTGTTTTGATTATTATTGTTATTATTACTATTATTATTTCTCCAGTTATTATTTGTATTGGCTGGGTGTAGACCAACATTTTGAGTATATAGTGTAGTATTCAAAGTAGTTAACAATTGCTTAAATTCCTTTAATAATTTGTCATTGTTTCGATCAATAAGTTGTTGAATGTCAGGAGTAGCGGTGAAAGTTTTAACAGCATTGTCATCCTTTTGAATTCAGATATGCCTTGCTTAAAGAATACCCAAAAAGTGTACTATCTTTAGATAATACTGCTTCGATAGCTTGTGCTCGATCAATTACTTTTTCCAAGTCACAGGGTGCAGCAGCAGCAATAGCAGTATGGAATTCTGGGCGAAGCCCTTGTAAAAATTGCTCAATTTTCTCATCTTCTGAGGTATTGTAATCAGGATCTAATTTAAGGTATAATGATTCAATATTGGCAGCGTACTCTTTGACTGACTGTCCAGGACATTGTTTACATTGCCTAAGTGCTGAATGCCATTGCATTCTTCGATGAGTTGTACAGTAATGCTTCAAAAAGTGGTAGACAAATGAGCGATATTTATACTGTCGATCAGTTGAATTATTCTAATATTGTAAGTCTTTTTCATTCTTGGTTTTATTATACCAAATAAGAGCTGATCCTTTCAAGAATGACAGAACTAAGGTGAGGTATCATCTGTCAGAAATCCCATTCGTATCTCCAGCATTATTATATCATTCTAACCAATCTCGTGGGTCCTGATTTCCTTCTTTAAAAGTTGGTAAGTCCACAAATTTTGCTTCCTGTTATCCTCTAAATCTAACAGTTTTAAAGACAGTTTACAATCCTTTCATCATCCTGAAGAAGTTTCATTCGTCTTGATCATTTGTGCTATTTTCATCAAATAGGTTTGCCTCCTCATTATTATCAGAATTGTGATCGCTTGATTCAGAACTAGAAGAAGATGAAGAACTGTCATAATAGGATGTAGAATGACGGTTCTTTCGTTTGCTAGTTCTCTTGTCCTTTGACTTTTTATCTTCACGTTAGTCTCATGAACAATCATTTTCTGACCTAGAGGGATGTAAGGAGTTATCATTCTTTTGGTCAGACGCTGCGTCTTTCTCGTCAGAGGATCTTGTATAGGACAGTTTAGGTGGTTTTCCAATTCTTTCATGGGAGCTAAAAGCAGAGTTATCAAAGCTCAATATCTGTTTATCAGGGTCCTTTCCACTTGGAGTGGTTTTTGCAATGATAGTTTCATCAGGTGAATAACCTCCTTGAAGGAACAGATCGTCTTTTACTGATTCAGACGCAGTACTATTTCTATGAGTTATTTAGGATTTAGTCATTCTGGATGGAAAAGAATTACGACTTATAGTTAAGAGATATATATCAAGGTGATTAAGCAAATCGCCTTGGTATTTCTTCTGGAATGATTCAGTTTCAGTTTAAGCCTGAATACAATATTCAATAGCTCGCTCAAAAGTTGATATTGGTACTTGTTTATATCTCAAAGTTTTAAATGTTTGCTTATAATATATTTCTCGTACGCTAGTAGTTTCTACAAAGACTGCAGTTTGAAAGACTTCTAAACTTTTGCTAGTATATAATAGTATTCTTAAGACTAAAGATGGTCACCGCAATTAAAAAAAATGGCGCAATTGAGTTGCAACTTGTGGCACAATTAAATTTCCTTATGGCGCAATTAAGTTGCAACTCAATTGAAATTTGAAAATAATTATGGGGACCATCTTTACTTAAGACTTTTTATGCCCAATCAAAGAAATTAAGGAAAGATTGAGGAATCTCCTTAGGGAGTGAGTTACAAGCAATGCAAGATGGATCGTCAGTTAAGGTATCACTAGTAGTTTTCCTAAAGTTACATTCTGATCTATTGTGTATAGCTAAATAGTTTCGTTGATACTTAATTAATTCTCTAAAGCTGTTCATGGAGTATTTTGCATGGTTATTACTATGTCAATTAGGAAAAGATGGTCTTGTCATCGTTGCCAAATGTTAACATGTAATTCTTGTGAACTACAACTGTTAGACAGAGTGTTCGAGTGGTTTATTCTTTTAAATTGAGCAGTAATCTTCTAATAATTAACGAGGTTTATTCCAGACTGTTTATCAAAGCATTTATACTATTTCGTCGAGTAGTAATTTAACAAATTGCCAATGATTTGTATTTGTAAAATAATGTATTTATTCACAAGTAAAATAATAGGAGTAAAAGAAAAGAAATAAAAGAAAATAAGAAAATAAAAGAAGAAAATAAAAGAAATGAATTACAGTAGGCCAGTTGCCTCTAAAACTACTAAAACTAACTTGTCGAGTTCTTATCTGTCTGTCTTTTTACATGAACTAAAAAAGCTACTTATTTATATAAAATAAATTACATAGAGAGATATAACTAACATGTCTACTATATCAACGATGTCTAATATATCAACTATGTCTAATATGTCAACTATGTCTAATATGTCAGTTATGCCATATATATCTGACATATCATATATATCACTTATGTCACATTCATTGATCTTTTGTATTACATAAGCTGCGTTATATTTACCCGTTTACAATACAGAACAATTAATGAAATTCTTAATTAAATATAATATAATTATAAAAATTCAAAAATTGACTAATCACATAATAATGTCTTACCTGTTAATAAGTTTAATATCTTTAGATATTATAGCATAACTTATACTTTATCCCTAAAGAATTGTAGATTTTAATAAAACTAAGATAAAAAAGATAAAACTGGCAAAATATGTTAAACATCTTTTAATCTATAAAGATAAGTTATTTGCTTAATAATAAAGGTAACATTACTTTACTTTAAATTTACTAATAAGATAGGGAGTATTATTAGAAGGGTATATATTGTATTTGTTTGATAAAATTTAGAGGAAAAATAACTTATCGCAATTGAAATATTAGATTTAATACAAAATGATAATCACATAATGAATAAAGTATTATAGAATAAAGAAGGATTAAAAGATACATATTAATATTAGATATATTATAGAGTTGAATTATTTGATTTAATAAAACAAATTAAAGAAAATAGTTTTTTTATATTTAATGCAACTGATATGCATTAGTTATAGTTACATAATTTATGTCTAATGATAAAAATCTAATAAAGACAGAAACAAACCAAGCATTAATGTAAAGATCTTAAAGATAATTTACATATTACGGTGTCAACGGAAGAAATTGCAACTTTAAATATCACGTGGGATATGTCAATCAATAATGATCTCATGATAGATGATGTTACTGCTGCGCCAAACAGTGATCAACAATAATTCTATTTCACCTATTACGTCTGTTTCTTCTGTATTTTCTATATAACCTGTTTATTTTGTTTCGCCTGTAATTTTTTTAACATCTGTAATTTATCTTATTTCTTTCTATTATTTTTACATTTTATATTATTTTTATTATTTTATTATATTTAAGTATATTTTATTAGGACATATATCTATATTTAGTTAATTTATAG
>CAJVPQ010001788.1:0-16411 GCA_910591825.1 Funneliformis caledonium
TAAATTATAAATTAATTTAATAATTTTGGCCAAAATTATAAACGCATAATTTAGCATAATTTATTTTATTACACATGCATAATTTGGTATTTACGCAGCATAATCCTGAACACTCTAGTTAATATAGTTAATATAGTTAATATATTAGATATATCAAAATATGTAATAGTCAACTCTTGTTATAACAAACTCTATATCCTAGACCTCAACTTCGCTATAAGGCTATAGTAAAGATTTTAAGAGATTTGATTAGTCAATTTACTATAACAAGAGTATTTTTATTATATTTGTTTAAAAAATTCGTTATATTAAGAATTCGCTATATTAAGAGTTGACTGTAGATATAAATACAGGCCCTTTTATCATTTAAAAAAAAGACAAACTGATGGCTGTATAGAAATCTCTCTCTTATAAAAGATAGCGCAATGCTACTCTTCACTTCATATACTTTATTTCTTATTTCTATTCTCTTATTTCTCTCTTATATTTTATCTTATTATTTTCTTTCTACTCCAATAAAATATTTCTTATTTCTTACATAAAACTCTCTTTCTGAATATCTGTGATAACTCTTGACTTGTAAATAAAGCTACTCACATCTAATAAAATTGACTCAACTTAATAATTAGTAAAAAAATCACTGAGATTTAACGTAAAACTAATTGGAATTATACATAGACTATAAAAGAGTCAACCCTCTGATATTGTGTTTAACAGTTGCAACCTGAAAAGATTGCACATTAATAATATATGTATTAATTATATTAATTTATATTAATAATTCTATTAATGTGAATAAAACACTAAGATTATTATATTAAGTTATTAATTTAAAATTTTACTATATTTATTTTTCAATTAATAGACTTTGCAATCAATTTGTATAATAATATATAATAGTATAATATTTATATTATACTAAATAACAGGAATTATTGTAATGTCTGAAGCGTTCATCACAGAAAATTAAAAGTTCAATTTAAATTACCAATAAATGTAACACTAATTTTACAATTTTATATAACACTTATTTTTATAATACAAATATATATAATACTGATTTTTTCTTTTATTTAATTATTTTTAAGAAATTATAGAAATCAAATAAAATTTTTCAGCCATTTTTTCTTGCAACCTTTTACAAGTTTTTAATATATTAAAGTTTTTCGAATGAAAAGAGACTAAAAAAGATATTTTTTAAGACTACAAATTTAAGATATTATCATAAATAAGAGACCAGTAGCAAATTCCTTTTTTTCAAGATCTATCATGGCCTTTTCTAATATTAATTCTGACTTTTATATACTGTAATTGCCTAGGCAAGACAAACAAAAATTTGCAAGTATGAGCAAGGATCTTTTTTCCCTTTTCAGATATATTTAATTAGCACAATTAGAATAAGTTTTTTACTATAATTCAGTATAGTAGGATCAGAATAATTATCAAATTCTACTAACATAGTTATAAAAAGAGAAAAGGATGACTGATTTTCTTTAAAAATAATTTCTTGAATAATACCTACTGTTGCAACTATAATAAATTTTATAAAGTTGTAACTTATATAATTTAATTGTAATTACTAATTTTATCATAATATTCACAAAAATTATAGAAGTAACACTTTACATTATTTATTAATTATAATATTTACAAAAAACTACGGAGTAGTATTTCATATTTTTTACTAATTATATTATTTATAAAAAACTATGGGAATTGTTCTTTACATGATTTACTAATTATAATATTTACAAAAAACTATAGGGTAATCTATTCTATTGAAATCTAAAATAAGTAATTATTTTACTTTATTATATAATAAAATGATTTTCATTATAAATTACAAAAATATCATATAATTTTAAAATTTTATAAGTTAGGAATTAATAATAAAATATAAATTAAAACTAATAAATTAATAGAATAGTATAAACTAAACAATTTATTAATTACTTTTAAAATCTATTAAGAAAAATTTTATTTTATTAATTTAAAAATTAAAAATAAATTATATTAGAAAATAGTAACTGTTATATATTAAAGTATTTATATTATTTAATATTACAGAAAAAACTCAAAAATAATTTATAATACTAATTTAAATAATACTAATTTTATTATTATTATCTGATTATATAATTATTAATTATTACACTTAATCTTAAAATTTGATTAAATATTTTTATTTAATAACAGACAGATATTACATAATCTTATATATAATTAAAAATTTACTGTTATACTTTAGACAATAATTTTATAATAGAAAATAAATTTTTAATTAGATTAGATATATTATTTTATAAATTTCATATAAAAATTAAGAAATTGTAACTTAAATAAATTTTTTATATATAATTTAATAGATTAATTTATATATAAATAAATATATAAGAGATTTTCAATTTATTATAATTTCAATTTAATAAATTTAATACTTTTAATTTTTATTTGTATGTGAGAAACTTATTATATAATAAATTAAAATTTGATATAAATAATAGATAAATAACATTAAAAATCAAAAAAATTGTTTTATTTTTTACTTATTTTTTACTTTTTATATTTAAATTAATTAATAAATAATATATTCATGATTTTTTTCATTTTGATTAATTAAATAATAACTTATCTATTACAATAATAAATTAAAGATAAAGAATACAAATAAGATAATAAAGGAAATTTTTAGCTAATTGAATTTGATAAATAAGAAAATAAAGATAATAGTAAGTGAGATAATAAGATTAGTTTATTAAATGAAAAAAAATTTTGAAAATGAACTTTTAAGAAAATTTAGTTAATAATATATGTTTAGAAAAAAGAAATATAACTTTATCTTATCAGAAAGATTAAAAATTAATATTTTTAATAAATATATATTACTATATAGTTCTGAAAATAAGTATTACATAAAATATATAAATTTATTAGTATATACATGACTAATAATATAATAAATTTCATATGACAAATAAATAAATTACTATAAAAGAAGCATATCACAGGATGCTTATTTTCAGGACTATATAGAGAAATTGGCAAAAACTGATAAACCTATCAAATATGACATATATGTTAAATATAACATATCTGCTAAATAGGACATATTTATAATTTATATTATTTCTATTATTATTATCATTATTATTATATATTATTTATTTCATATTTAACATAATTAGCATATCTGTTAGTTCTGTTATTATTGTCAATAGTATTATAAATACTATAGATTTTCTTTAATTGTAATTCTTTTATATAAAGGGTATGAAAATACCTTGAAAAAAGGACAGATCTCAATATTGTATTCAATATATATTTAATAACAATAATAAACAATCTTAACATTTTGCAAACATAAAACTTATAATTTTATTCTTGTTAACTAAATAAACCCTCTAATAAATAGCATGTCAAGTTGATTGGATTTAAGTCATAGCTATTGTTTTCTTGACTTTAAATTATAGTTAACTTATTCGACGGAAAGAGTAACATTAATAATGGTAAGTAATTTTTTTACAAAAGTTGTAAAAGAAATTATCAATATTTTATCCTTATAAATAAATATTAAGTAATTCTAAATAATTTTGATGAAATTTTAAATAATATAAAAAATAAAAATAAAATAATCCTCTTAATTTAAAAAAAAAGATTTAAAAATTGAAAATTAGATTTAAAGAGAAGTAAAAATTATTAATAGTAATAAATTAAATATAATATAACAAAAAAATAAATGATATTTAAATATTTGAAAATATTAGATAATAATAAAAAAAGAATAATGAAGGTTAATATTGAAGCTATACAATTGATTTTTATTAAAAATACATTATATAAAGTAAGATTTATTTAGTATTAGATAAATTATTAGTTATAATATAATAATCTTTTAATAATTATTAAAGTAAACATCAAAAGATTTTACTATTAATAGATGATGAAAATATAACAGAAATATATCATATATTAATTTAGTCTCAAGATAAAATAACTACTTCATTAAAATTCAAGAATAGTAATAAATAAAAGCTACTTATTAATTTTGAAGTAATAAAAAATCTATTAGTATAGCAATTGTATTATATTAACTAAATATATTTAAATATTTTTTAGTCATAAAAATAATATAATATTATTTATAAATAATAAAATTAATTAATTAATTTAACATTATTTAATAGTAATGATTAGAAATAGTAATAGTCAGTTGTAGTCATTCAATAGTCAGTTAAAGATCTTTGACTGACTGATCAGTTAACTGATTGATTTTAACTGATTAGTTAATCAACCAGTTAATAATAATATAATTGAATAATTTTAGTTTAATAAAAAGTTTTAATTTAGCTAAATATTATAATTTTGATTTTTGCTTTAACAATTCTAGATGATATTTTTAAAACTACTTATTTAGTGGCATAGCATTATTGCTGACTTTAAATTTTTTTCAAAAAGTATTTTATTATTTAAAACATAGTTATTTAGTCTTAAGTCAGTTAGTTAACTGGTTGGTTAAAATTGATCAGAATCAATCAATTAACTGATCAGTCAAAACCTTTAACTGATTAATATTAGTCATAGTTATGATCAGGTCATAATTATGACTATTAGTATTCCTAGTAATAATATATATTATAATGATCACGAATATCTGATATAATTGAATATTGACAAATATTTTTAAATAAAATCTATAGCTATAAAAAAATATGATAAAATATGAAGATAAAAATATAAAATAGATATTATTAATAATAGAATCTAATAATAAGAAAATAATTCTTTATAATTTATGATAAATATATATTTTATTTTAATAATAAAAATAAAAAATATAGATTAAGTTTAAAGAATTACTATTATATAAAAAGAAAATAAATATTTTATTATCCTTTAAACTGTAAAATAGACAAATTTGCTTGCAAATATAAAAAAAAGTATTAAAATATTAAATATTAATGTTAAAAATATAATTATTATATAAAATATATAATTTAATATATGTTTTATCAATTTTATTAGAAGAAAATTTTAAGTTTATTAAAAAGTTTTTTAAATAATTCAATTTTTAAAGTTAAGTTTTAAAAAATTTATTATAATAATTTTAAAAAATTTTTTAAATTCATATATTTATAAACTAATTGAATCACTTTACTTAAAAAAAGTCATAAAATTTCTTAATAAATTATAAAAATTATAATAATTAAAGTTATTCTTCATGATAAATTTTATAATATTCTATTATGATTAATATTAAAAAATTACAAATTTTTAGCTTATAAGTAACCTTAAATTAATTATTATATAATTTAAATAAAAGTTACTATAATATTATATATATTTATAAAATTAATTTAAAGAAAATTTTTTAAAATTTTAATTTTTAATAAAAGTAAATAAGAAAAAAATTTATAGTAAATAAGCAAGCAAATTTGTCTGTAAAATTCTACAGTTTAAGGGATAATTTTGAATTCTTATTAGAATTATATAGCTGGTTGAATAATTTATATATTATATTATTTAATTAAATTAGATTAAATTATCTAATAAAAGTTTAATTTAAAAGAATTTTTTTTTGTTTCAATAAAATTTATTTAAAATAATATTAATTTTAAAAAAATTTAATTAAAAATAATATAATAAAAATGAAAAAATATTAATAATATTAATAATAAAGAAAGAAAAAAAAAAAAAATTATATTTAATATTTTAAAAAATTAAAATAAATTTTATTTATAAAGTATTAGATAACAATATATTAATTATAAATAAAGGTATACCAATTATTTATAATGTACTAATTTACAACTTTTGATTTTTATTTTTAGTGTTTTGATGTAAAAAGAAACCATATATTTGCAATTCTAAAAACAATATGATTAAAATAAACTACAAATTAAAAAAAGTGTGAAAAATTGTAAGGATACTATATATATATTTACAAAGATAAGTGTTAGATCATATTTGATTAAAGAGAAGCAAATGCTAAAATAGCGGTATTAAGTATTAAATTTAAAGAAATTAATTGAATGCATTAAAGAAAAAGCACATTATATATAATCTAACTGAAAAAAAATTTTTTATTTATTTGAATTACAATGATTAGTGAAAGTTAGGATAAAATCAAGCAAATTTACTTTTGATTAATTAATCCGGTTACCTATACGAAGGCTATTGAATAATTAAAAAAAAAATACTATGGGATATAGACATCAAAAGCAAAATAAATTCATAAGAAAATATTGGTACTAAGAATTTGAATATTGAACTTTTTTATGGCGATATTTTCACTATGTACACTTTGTCTGGTGTATTAAATGCCCATTATATATTATTAATTTTTTCAAAATAAAGTATCTATACTTACAAATAATATCATAAAAGGCCTAACATAATCTAATTTTTTTTTTGAATATTTTTTTTTTTTTTTTTAAAATTTTTTTTTTTTTTTTTTTTATAAAATTTTTTTTTTTTTTTTACACAATGAGTCTTTGATGACTGCCTTTACAACTCAATTAAGCCATTAAGCATATCCACCGCAAATAATAGCGGATTGCTTGTGGTAGACGGAGTTATGGAGGGCGACGTCTTGATTGGCGTCGCAGCCAATGATGAATCAACCGATGAAAGTGATCCATCAGATAAAAGTCCCGTGAACATTTCCTCGCCAATTGAACTTCTTTGGTCTGATGTTTCGGACAACCCTCGCTGCGAGAGCGGCGTATCTACCATCGTTTCGGTAGTTGCGGGAGCTCCCTGTAAAGTAAAATATATTTTATAATTGAAAGATTTGAATATAAAGTCAAAATAATAAAATAATTTTTCTTTACAAATGATAAGGTAATACCTTGCTCCCGCTAACTTTTACTTTCTTCTTTGGGGGTTTAATTGCTTCCTTCTGACCCCGTTTGGACCCCATTAAACCACGACAGATAGTTGATTCGCAGTAACATAACTGCTCCTCAGCACCACCAAACTTCGAGAAGTTATAATCATATGTCAACTCAGCTCCCTCCGCTATATTTCTTGATGCAAATACACCAACGAAAAGTTCGCCTTGTGGGGCTCGCCTATTTATAAAATGTTTCCTTAATATTACAAACTAAAATTACGAACTTTACAGCATTAAATTTGAATAAATTATTACCATTTTTCAATATGACAGTTCGGTGCACAGCTTAAATTTACAAATAAAACAAAGCTATTAATAAATAAGTACTTCATTAAACAAGAATTTTTTAAAAGTAATAATGATATTAATAAATAAGGATTATGAAATATACCTATGATTGATAAATCTGGCTTCTGTGCCACGTGAACCTCCGTCAAGAACTTCGCCCTTTTCGTAATCCAAAAAGTACGAGTGTCTTCTATTCTTATATAGTGTTTCCATTCGTTGCTTTGCTGTTTCGTGTGAGATTACTTCACCGCGATATTCTATTATTAATTGGCCTTTTCTAACAGGCACTTTCGTGCGAAGACCAAATCCCTTGTTCGGGGTCTAAAATTAATAGATAACATATTTAGCGACAATTCACGTGCAAAGATTACAAATTTGCATGACAAAAGTAAGCAAGCTATTACCTCAATCACCTCAAGTTCTTTTACGCGTTCTTTCTTTTGAAACCGTTGATTAGAGCAATTATCACCACATGGGCAATCTTTGGAAGAGCATTCATAGAACATTACACTATGAAATAAAAAACAAACTTGCAAATATTATTTGATGAATTATAAAATGACTTTCGGAGATCAAATTTATGGGAAGGCTAACAATACCGATTGTAACATTCCTCTGCACATCCAATACCACCATCACTAGGTTGGGCACATTGACAAACTACCGGCTTCTCATGCTTGCGTCTACGCTCAACGAAAATATCTATTGAAAGAAATTTTGAATTTGTAAACATATCGTTTACCATTAAAGGGTATAATTAAACAATAATAAATGCTTACTGCAAGGAATTTTCTTATATGGTGTAGGACGTCTTTTTAACATTTTCTGCTTATGAGCAATCATTATATCCCAAGGCAAGCGAAAATTTCTTTCTTCTGTCATCAGAAATGTGCCGAACTGTATTGGAAGGGGAAGATTTACAATTGATCTCTCCTTTTGCTTGACCTTATTACGCCTTTTTGGTATATCTTTATGCTTGAGATCAACAGAATATAAACCACAATTCAAATATGATTTCTTATCCCATGGACGTTTTTCAGTTTTGCTGCTGTTTACATCATTCATAGGCGCCGGTGTTGATGCTTCTGATGTCACGATATCTTCATCAACACGAGATTGTTCTTGTGCAGCTGATGTTAGTGCTCCGTTGTCATTATCATGATCACCACCATCATCTTGAGGCTAAAATAAAAAAAAATCACATAAAAATATTTAAACAATGATCATGTAACCTGTATAATGAATTCACTACAATTTTCGAATCATTGATAACAACAAAATACTTACTCTACGTCGCTTTACGTTTTTCTGCGGCTTCATAGATTGTGAGTTGCTATACATTGCCAATAACTAGACATCAAAAGAATGCAATCAAAGTTAGACACTCTTAACAATAGATATAAAATATTCAAATGTTACCTACCTTTGCTGCAGAAGCCAAGCAAACCTCTTTAGGTCGATGAAAACCTCGAGCTCGTATGCTGTAAATAAACAAATAACAAATTAATAATTTTCTCGTATGATAAAAAGAAAAAAGAAAATGTTAAATTAAAACATACAACAAACCACAAGCGTTACATAGCCAGCCAGTGCCGGCAAGATCTCTTCTCCAGGCAGAAGGTTCCCTTGTTTGACAGTTAGGATTGCCACATATCCGGTCTGAAATGGCAGTTGAAATGATAGTTGATGTAGGTACTACGTTGCTTACAATATGTATATTTTTTCCTGTCAAGTTTAATTGTGCAGAAGGTTCGGGTGTAGGTATCGCTATTGAATTACCAGCGACAGCTTGTTGAACAGTAGTATTCATGATCTGAGAAACACCTTCTGGTGTATCAGGTTGGCTGGAAGATTCAGGGGTAGGTATCGTTCTTCTTGCAGATCGAGTGTTATACTGAGTGAGGAGTACTTTTATTTTGCCCATTGCTACGCGTTTTAACATTATAATATAAATTTATTTCAGTTACAAGAATTTTTTAAAAATCTTTAAAAATACAAGGATGATATAAGGTAACAAGAATGTGAAGAAAAATTTGGAGAGGAGAAGCGCTCTCGAGGTAGATATCACATACTGTATAGGTTTCACACTTCTAAATTCACCCGTTTTATGCTTTTTTCTAAAATACTGACCTTCAAATATCTGTAGTAGAAACAAAAAACACGTTTTTTTTTCGCGTAACGAGACTGTAAATTAATTTCCTGAGTTTCAAATGAAAAAAAAGTGTCGCTTCGAAAATTTGATCAAAATTGAGTTGAATTCAATTAAGTGACAAATTAGCGATCTTACTTGGATGTTAAGGAGATTAGCCAATAAGGATGATAATATGAGTTGTTGATGTTGTGTCCAAATTAATCGACGCTTAACCTATGGACAATTTTATTGGTCAATTTGTGATAACTCCTATAAAATATCAAATAAACAAATAAAATGATAAATGATAAATTTACAACTTTTTCTAATTTTTCTTGTTTATTACACATTGAAAATAGTTAATAATTTCAATAATTTCATTACTTTTAAAATGATGAAGTAATGATGTGATACAGTTATACATACAATAGTTTTAATTTGTAATGAAAATAATATATAACATTTCTTAATATAGATAAAATAAACATTATGACATAAATATCCAAATTTTATATTATAGCATCTACCAAATAAATAAATAATCATACATGCAATATTACAAATATCTAACTTCATCGACACCTAGACTTCTTCTCACTTGTACTATCGCAACTAATTCTTTAACAGCCTCCTCTAAAATAACAACATTATTTAAAAGTGTGCTTAATGTAATCTCTTTAGGTTTCGTTTCTTTTGTTTTGGTTCTAGTTTGTTTTCTTGATGCAAATCCATCCTCATCTTCTTCATCACCATAGTCAATAGAATCTTCTTCTTCCTCTTCATTAACGAAATGAGTTGGAAATAGTGGCAGAATTCTGATATCTTCGGTCTTCTTATAATGTGTTGAGAGGGGTGTAATGATATTTGAAGACACAGATGGTGATTTAGAGAAAGATGATAGAGGTGCGGATGATCCCATGGGAGATGACGATTCCGCTCGTGATAATGAATTTGCCCTTCTAGGATCTCGATGAGCTGAAGAAGGAGAATGAGATGTGTTTCTACGAGTTCTTGCCGAAGGGCTCGGTGTTGATGAATGATTTGCTGCGGTGCTACCTCTTCTGGCCGGAGTACGTGTAGGAAGGAATGAGGGTTGTTTAAAGAAATTTTCATCAATCCCATCATCTGCATCCAGTAAACCGGTCCTTCTTTCTTCAAGATATTGATCAAATCCATCAATTTCACTACGATAATAATCAACTTGTTGCGTTAGAGTTTTGAAAATAGTGAAGAATGGTGGGAAATTTGTCCACATTGGTGTGGCGCCAATTGCCTTAACGGCAGATGGACTTTTATCAACATCATAATCAATGGAACGATCATCTGCTTCATCAAAGTCATTGATAGCTTTATCGGTACTGTCGGAATTGGCGTGACCTTCGTGATTATTAATACCAGGTGATAATATTTCTAAATTTCTCGTTTCATGATGAAGGTTTTCAAAACCTTTCATTGAATAATCACGATGATTATCTAACCTATCAATGCCACTAAATACAAGCCAACCTTCTAATGATCTATAAGGACAAACAGCTAAAGCAGACAATACACCAGTTAAAGTTAAATTTAACTCGGGTGAATGTGCAAAAAAATTAGAAAGAGTGCCAAGAAGAATTTGTAAAAGTGAATCGCCTGGATTACGATCTGTAGGATTCAAACGATGCTTCGGTACTGCAGACATGCCTTTGGATCCACATTTCTTTCCATGACTATAAGTCAACCTTTGCTTATTCGATTTATTTGATTTTGGTTTGACAGGACCTTCTTCCGTCCATTCCATATCCTGACCATTAATATAACATCGATCTGCCTCTATAATCATTTCAGCATCACGAACATAAGAATCATAACCATTAGTAAATATTTCCATGTTCTGTGTTGGATCAATAGCAGAAATTAGAGAAAAGAAAAGGTCTAACTCTCTCAAATGATGACTAATGGTTGTAAGTTTTTGTTGACCAAAACTGGTCTCTCTTTCTCTCTCTCTCTCTAAACCGTGTTGTTCAACATTAAATAGATCTTCAATTAAATAATTTGGTTTTGGGAAGCACGTAGCATTTTCATCCAGTTCGATATTTAATAATTTCAAAGAATACCTGCAATGTTTAGAGATTACTGTATGAAGCAGTTTTAGAGTTGCAATAACAGTCTGTTGTGAAGAGGAGCGAAGGCGCGAGAAAATAAGATCTTTAAGAGTAAATCGACCAGTGGCAGTAAAATAAGGAGATGATTTAATTGGGTTATTTTCAATGCCTTCGAACAGATTAATTGTACTTTGACGTTTTAACATTTTGTTTGTCGTTACTGTTTGTTTCCAAAATTCTTCATCGTCACCATCAGAATCCATTAAGAACCCTACTACTACGTCCACCAATTCTTCTTGATCCAATGTTTGCATAATAATGTCAATATAAGAAATTACAGCAACAGCTGAGCCATCGGAATCGGAACATTCCATAATTGATGGATATAAAATGTTTTCAAGGAAATTTGTTTTTACGTTTTTAAGTAATTCTCTAGAAATATTCAAGTTGGGACATTCATTTAACACATCTTGACAGAATTCTAATAATTTTAAGAATGAATCTAATTGACTTTTAAAAACAGTCGATGAAGAAACCTCGATTCCACCGGAACGTAATCGTTCTAACTCTGCGCTAGTGTTATCACCAAATCCTAACAAAGTGGCATTCGTTAAGCCACCACTTGAACTCTTAACCATCAATTTTCGAGGCAATTGAGAATAAAGAGCACCCAATCCTGCAGCCATAATTGTAGCGAAATCACTTTCAAGAATGAAATCACCTAATGGACCCTCAGCAAGTTCTATAATGAAAAGAAGTCCATATCTGGCGATTTCGCCACTCTTACCTTCTCTATGAAGAAATTGTAATAGGTATGTAAAAAGTAAAAATTCATATACTGGTTTTTCAGTTTCCTCCGTAAACTCTGTAGTTTTTGTAGCTGATGTAGTCACGTTAGTTGATATTGAAGCACCATCATCAAAATTTCCATCCTGGCTACTATTTGATGAGAAGCTTGCTTGGCCAGTTTCTTTCTTTAAATTTGCCTTTTGTGGGGTATGTAGCCAATGGGTATCATGGAAAAAAATATTCAAAAGTGCGGGGAATGCATGAATTTTTGAACAAATAATGTACATTAAATCTACCAAATCTTCGTCGTATTTTTCACCTTCATCGTGAACACACGTACGCAAAAGTTGTACGGTAGGTTGATGAACTGCATTATGGACCAAAAATCGATCATCCAATAAATTGATCATTTGAGCCACAGTACGAATAATTTCACCACGAATACCCTTCGGAATATCATTTTCAGCAAGTTTTTCCAATTCTCTAAGAACGTTATTTTTCAAGAATTCTTCCATGCAAAGACCTGTGTTTACATCTTCAAGCATTAAGCCTTCGTCAGCAAGGAGGTCCACCATGGTCTTGAGATGATCAGGAATTTCGGTTTGGAGGACATGACTTGCGGGAGGTTTCTTATCGTCATTATTGAAATGAGCCTGAAATGTTTACATTAACAGGCGCGATTTAAAGTCTTTGCATAGTGAGTTATCTTTCAACTGATTCCAAGGAAAAGTAAATAGTATTTATCTGCTTTAACAAGGAAAAAGGAAGGTTCATCAGTTGATCACCTCCACTCACCTCGATATACTTCCAAGACTTACGAAATTTTGCTAACTGCTCAGCATGAGTAGGCTGCGTCTTTTGAGGCGTTATTCTATTCTTTAAATTTTTAAAGTAATCCATACTCGTGTTTAATAAAGGAGCGGCAAAAAACTTTAGCTAAAATTCAGGAAATATATATAACGTTAATTTGATTGGTCAATTTCATTCAATTTGATTGGTTAATCAGCCGAATTTTGACTTTAACGCAGGTAATAAAAATTGTGTTATGATAAATTTATATTGTTTGTTAGGGAAAATTTATGTGTAGAACGCCACTAATTAGGTTGGGAGTTTCTTCAGTGATTTTGATATTTTGTATGAGAATTTGTTTTGTTTTGTGTCTTTCGTGTCCTTTGATCCAATGATCCTAATTTCACATTATCTCAGTTATTGCATCTGCTTAATGCTACATAGGCTTGTAATCATATCGTTTTGGTAGGTTTATTAATTTGATATATTCTATTTTTCCGTTTATAGTGTTGCATATTGTTTGGTTGATTTGTGATGCTATTTCTTTATATTCAACTATATGTGTTGTGTTTAGTTTGTCTAGATCATATTAATTGTTTGGATTGTAGTGTGTATTTCAGATAAAAGGTTCTATTTTTCCAAATCTAAACTTTAGTAGGAATTCGTAATAGGTTTGATCACAAGTTTGCTTCACATAAGGTTATTGAATATTTTCCATCTTGGAGATTTATATACGGATTGGTTTTCTATTGGTGCAAGGTCTCTATCAATTATTACGTGAATGTTTAAGAGATATATGTTGAGATCATAGAAATTTCTTCGATTATATTAACGTGTTGGTGAAATCTTGGTAGTGTGAGATTTCTAAAATCTGATACAACGATTCATATGAGAGGAATTTTATTACAAACTTTTTATAATTTAAATAATTTCTTGTAATTTTTGGATTTGTTTATTTTTGATTGGTCTGGTAATATGAAATATTTAAGTTTATATAATCAGCATATTATTTGAGTAATAATATGATTTTTTGAATAATAAATATTTATTTATTAAACACAAATTATTTTTAATTTTTAAATAGAAATAATAAAATTTATTTCTAAAAATATATTTAGTGAATAATTCATTTTTTTAAAAATAGTTTTAAGCTTATAACTTATTATAATATTTAAATACTTAAAATTTAATATTTACTGTTATTAAATTCATTTTAAACATTTAAATTAAGTATTATGACAATTGATTCTATTTATCAGAATATATAACCTTAAAAATATTTATTATCCTATAGATATTCAGAATTTTTGAATCAATTTTACTATTTATTTAACTTAAAATTTAAAGATTTATTTAATTAAATTTAGTAATAAATTTAAAAGTAAATTAATATTATACCTTAATCTAATTATGTGATTAGAAATCAATTTTAAACTGGTTGACTTATTATAATCTAATTATTGACTATTTTCTTTGATAAATAAAGATTGTAATTTAAATACAAATTTATATAAAAATTAGTTTATTAAAGAAAACCAGTTTTTATATAATTTTTAATTTTTATTATCTAATAAAATATTATAAAATTACAATATTAATAATAAATATTAATGCTTATAATATAATTAATTTTTTATAATGAATTAATAATAATTATGATATAACAATTGCAACTTATACTATTTATAAAAATGAATATTACAAAACATTATAAATTTTAGTTTATAATTTTACAACTATTTGTAATTTGTAATAAATTTTAATATTGCAATTTAACTTTTTTTAAAAAATTTTTTTATTTTTTAATTTTATTTTTAAAACACAATTTTAATTTTAAAAAAATATTAAAAAATTTTTACAATTTTATAATTGTTGCTAATTTAAATTCAAAAAGTTTAAACTTTAACTATTTAAAATATAATGATTTAATAAATAATTGGTATTATATATTTAAGAAATTATAAATGCTATATTATATAATTTTATTAATAAAAAAAAATATTATAAAAAAATAGAAAAAAAAATTAATAATAGAGAAATGAAGATAATCTATAAATATTCATAAAGATTATATCTAATGATTTAACTATATTTAAAAAAATTAAAATATTACATAAACTAAAATCTTATCTAATACTACTATAATAATAATATATTAAATAGTTTATAAAGTTTAAATAAAAAACTAAAAATTAAATTATTAAATAATTATATAATTTATATAGCAAAAAAGAAAATTAATAAAAATAACAAAGAAAAATTATTAATATATATAAAGATATAAAAAAAATTCTTATTATAATATGATCAGACCAAAGAAAAAGCAAAAAATTAAATCAAAAAAATAAATTAATTACTTGTATTTTATTTCATTAAAATTGCAATAATAATTAAAAAAAAAATATCTAAAAATTGCTAATTCAATACAAAAAGCAGTATTTTTAAAAATAATAATAATAAATTTCAGAAAATATGAAAATTAACCACTTCAATAAAAATAAAAAAAAAACAATTCTAAATATCTTAATTACCTCTTCTATTGAACCTAATAACTGTGATTATAAATATTGATAATTCTTCTAATATTTTATAAGTAAAAATCATAAATTTTTTTATCAAAAATGAATTTTTCTAATTGACAAATACACAAAAATAACTAATATTACTTGCCTAATTTTTGATTAATATAATTTTTTTTATCATATTATACAATTAAAATATCTAGACAATCAATCAAAAAAATTTAATTAAATGTATTATTTATTAATAAAAATAAAAAAAATGTATTTTATTAATTATAATTAATTAATATAAAAAAGTATTTATTTTTATTTCTTAATATCATTTCAAAATACCTTTTTATTTTATAACAAATAATTAGAATTATTGAAATTTTATTTAATATTATAAAATTATAAGTTAAGAAAATCTTTTTATGATTATTTATTTTAATATAAAAATATAAAATTTATAATAATAAACTACTATAATATTTAACAATTAGATAAACTAATAAAATTCTTACTCAATAATACAATCTAATTTTATATATATAATCTTCTTTAAAATGATGAATTAAATAATAGTAAAATTTATAAGTCTTTTAAAATATATTATAGAAAAACAATTAGCTAATTTTAGTATAATAGTTAATATTACAGCTTAAATAGTTTTTAATACCTAATTTAATTATTAAAATCTATAACAAGTTATTTTTTAATTTGATCAATTAAAATTTAAATAATATTCTCAGCAATAATAATTTAATTATTAATAAAAATATATTAAATGAATAAGAATTAATATCAAGCTTTGTACTATTTGCTTATTTTTACATCACTAAATTAAAGATTATCTAAAAAAGTATAAAAATTTTATAAGTTATAATATACAATACCTATATTAAAACTTTCAATTAATATAATATAATAATTATAA
>CAJVPQ010001789.1:0-16408 GCA_910591825.1 Funneliformis caledonium
GGAAAATTTAAGGGGTAGTTATATAATAATTTTGGACGATCTCGGGCGGTCGGATACTTATGACCGCTACTGTATATGATATTGTTTAAAGTTGTGTCATTTTTTAAAGTTATTCACCCAACCACTAAACCCTTTAAACTTATTCTCTTTTAATAAAAAAGCAAAACTCAAGGCTTTTGTTAAAAGAATATTGTCAGTAAATAATGAGGCTAGCTTTGAATACGTTATCTACCCATATTACTAATGCTTCTTTAATGAGAAGGAATAGAGTTTTCTTATTACATTTCAAATTAGCTTGGTATGAATTAGTATTCACAGAAAGCCAATAGTCTTTCTCTTTTAAAATGTCACTTATCCTGTCTTTACTAATGTTATATTCATTAGTCAAGTCTTTTTGTTTTAAAAAAGGTGATGATATTTTTTCAAATAAAGTTCTTTTTTTTGTGCAGCTGTAAGAGACTTTCATTTTTTTTTTAAAGATTCATTTTGTTTATTAGTAAGTTGATTAAGTTGTTTCTTTGAGTTTACTTTTGGCATTATTGGCATTATACAAAGAAAAAATACGTGTAAAAAATAAAATATGTAAAATAAAATATGAAATACAAGATACAATACGTAATGCAAATATTCATTTATTTTTAATTTTATTTAAAAACTAGGTACAAAAAATTACAAAATTATATATATATAAATCTAGTAAAATTTATTTTAAGTAAAACTTTGTTATATCAAAAAAAAATTATTATAGAGAAAATTCGTTATAAAAAGAGTTATTTTATATATAAATTTTTCTGATTTTAATTCGTTAAACATAGTATGAATTTTTAATTACTAAATTCAGTATAGTAAGGGTTTTTTTATATTTAAAAATCTGTTTGACACTAAAAATCCGTTGTATTGTAAAATTCGTTATATCAAAATTCGTTGTAAAAAGAGTTGACTGTATGTATCTATTTAATAATAATATTATTATTTTGACTGGAAATCTGAAAAATCATCAAATAAAAATAAAAAATTTTATTATAAAATTTAATAAAAAATGTTATTAAAATATCATATTATGTATCATGTATTGCAAGTGTTTTATATGTATATATAAAATGATTACTTAAGAATAGAAAACTGCATATTGAAAAAATATATTAGTGATCAACAAAATTTGTATCAAAATTAACTATAAATTTTATGTAATTAACTAATATATTATGAATTAATACTTATAATTCAAATATAAAAATAATTATTAAAAATAATTATAATTTATATAAAACAATATAATTATAACATTATAATTGTTAATATTTTTAAAAATAATAATTTTTTTTAAATAGCATAACTTTTTTAAAATTTTTATTTTATAAATTTATTTAAAAATTTAATATATTAAAAGTATAATAAATAGGGGGCTGGCTTGTAATGGGCAAGTGCCGCATCGTCTGCAAGGGGGTCATCCCTGGAATAATCTAGGATATGACGGGTCTATGGTAAACGTCGTATAACTTGGATTGAACAAAAGTCGTGGGTTATAGGTAGCTTCTAGTTGAAGCGCCGTGGCGTCTAAGCAATTATTTAAAATCTTTTAATATTTATAAAAAAAGAATTTAATTGAATTATTTTATTAAATTATTATATGATAAATTAAATAAAACAAATTTTAAAATTTTATAAAAAATATTTTTTAACAATATAAATTAATAATTTTCAAAAAATAAAAACTAATTTTAATAAATTGTAAAACAATTAAAAACAATTAATTTAATCAAAAATAAATAAAATATTAAAGTAATATAATTTTAAAAATAATGTTTATTTTTATTAATTAAACTAATAATTTAATTTTTTTTTATATAAATATATATTAAATAATTTATTAATATAAAGCAAATTTATTCATTATTATTATTATCATTATCTTCTTCTTCTTCTTCTTCTTCTTCTTCTTCAATATCAGAAATATCTAATCCTGATGAAATTAATCTTTTTCTATATTTTTTAATATTTGCATCTTGATCTGCAAGACATATTAATAAATCCTCTTGTTCTTTTTCTAATTTTATATAATCCATTTTTTGTTTTTCAACTGTTTGTTTTAATATTTCAATATTATTATTTAATGAATCAATTTGTTTTTCTGAAGATAATTTCTATAATTAATAATAAATAATTAATAAAAATCAATAAACAATTCTATCACTATAACATTTTATTTAATTACCTGTGATTCCAATTGATTTTCAATTTGTTTGATTGATTCTTTTAATTGATTTATTTCCTTTTCTTGAGTTTGAATAACATCTTTATATGATATTATCATTGAAGTTGAATCATTTTCACCTTGATAATCTGAACCTAAATATATATCATATATTAAATAAAATTCAATTAAACAGTAATAATTAAGTTAGAATTTACCTTTATATCCTAATGATGATTTTGCATTCGGATCCGCTCTAATAGACCTTTGAATGATTTCTACAAGATAAATAAAAATAAAAAATAAATAAAATAAAAATTTTAAATAAATTCAATATTGTTTATTCATACCATAATTATTTTTAAAAAATTCTACAAAGGCATAATCAAAATATAAGTCTGGTAAGCCTTTAGCCGCCGCTTCCGGCAAAATCTAAAATTTCGATAAAAATATCCTTATAATATTTATTATCAAATCAATCAATTTATAACAACATAATTATTATGTACCTGTAAATACTGTGTAGCGTGTTTAAAATGAGTAGATTCTCTTAATCTTGTAATTCGATTGACAAATTGGTCAAACCCAATTCGATTAAGTAAAATTGGTTGAAGCGTTGACCTTAAAAAAAATATTACTAAATTGAGTAATAAAATTTCTTTTAAAAAAAATACATATATATAAGATATAAACCTTGTGATTTGTGGATCTAAATTATGATTAAATTCATAACATATTCCTAATAAAAATGCACACAATCCTTGAACTATTGTATCTATTCCAGAAGATTGAGTTATTGGTGTAATTAGCTATAAGGATGATAAATTCTGTTAATTATTTTTTTTTTTTTTAAATAAAAAGTAAGAATTTCTTGTACACAATATTAAAAAAATTGTCATAAATTGAAAGTTACCATTTGTAAATGGGCACCCTCTGATAAGAATTCTCTGATACTTATTGGACTATCCCATAACCAAACGCAGAGAACACTTAGGTATCCTATCAGTACTCTAACATCCGCGTTTTGTCTTGTCGCCATCATCAAATTTCCAGCAATTGAATGCAATAAAGAAACATTTTCCTCCGCATTTTCATTACCGTCTCCAATAAATATCGCTCGAGCTATTTCTTTTGACTTTTCATTGTTCATGAGAATATGTGAGAATATTACTGAGGCAAACCATACAACATATGGATCTGCTTCGGAATCTTCCCATTCTAATAATGCCGAAAGCAATAGGGAACCAGCTGATTGAGGTTTTGCTGTAACCGAATTGTGAGAGGAATCAAAAAAAATTAATAAATATTTCAAAATATAGTTGGTTATATTTTAAAAATTTTTCAACCTGCAAATATTTCTGAATTGGGATTATCATCAGGTGGTGGTGTCAGTGTCGATGCTAATACAAGTTGTGCGTTAATATTATTAAATGTATAAGACTAAAAAATCAATTAAATGTTTGTTAATTTGAGGATAATATAAATACCATATTCGAAAATATGTAAATTGATTTACCTCGAATGCATAAGTAGCAGCTGCACGAGTCGAATAACTTTCTAGATGTTCCGCTCCAACCGCAACAGCAATAAGTGCCATTACAGCAGGACGTGGAGGTAATGTAGGAATTTGATCCTGTGATGATTGGGCACTATTTCTGTTCGCCTGAGATGGATCAAGTGAATCTGAAATACGATAAGATGGATGAGGAACTGTTACAACTATTCTTGACAAAAATTCTTGACTGTTTTGATTTCCCCTTATTAGATCTGCCAAAGCATAAAGTGACTAAATTTATAATTATATAAAAATTAACGCAAACAATTGTATCGTTTTACAAGAATTCGATATAGATTTGAAAGAACACATACATTTGACTTTACTGGTGATGGGGCGTTTGAAGACAAAGCCAATTCAATAATCGGTTTTAAAACTCCACATTGAACCATCACATTCTAATTAAGCAATTGAAAACAATAGCAATTAATTAAATTATGCAAATAAATTATTGATAAAAAAAAAATTTTTTTTTTAGTTCACCTGATTAGTTACTGTATTCATATTATTTGGAACAACTAAAATCTTAATTAATTCTAATAATACAATGGTATTAACAATTTTTTGATCATGCCAATCTTGAACTAAAAATTCAAGTTCAAATCCCTGATGTTGGAACTCTGCTGAATAACTTAATAATGCCGGAATTCTCTGTATACAACTTGTCTCTCGGAAAAAATTCTAAATAAAAATAAAATATTTTATTAAATTGTTAATTTAAGAAAGATTTTAAATTATTAACCTACGAACCTGATTTGAAACATTATATCGTAATAAATTATGTATCAATTGCAAACAATCCTGAACAATAATTCCGCCATTCAATCCGTCCTCTTCTGCAATTATTTCCAAAAGCCTTTCAAAGGCATTCTCAAATGCGACAATCTTTTGAATATCAGCATTGTTTTCCGTGAGTGATATGAGCAATAATAATCCCTCTAAATATATTAAAAAAAAATAAGATTTTAAATAAATTTTAATTTTAAATTAAGATGAATTTTATTCAAACAACATATTTTCCACAAAATTGACTCGCCATTTCTTATGATTTCTCTTTGATCATCTAATAGATCCATCAAACGTGAAATTCCCATAGGAGCAGTCAAAATACAGTCCTGTACATGATCTGGTCTTACAATAAGCAATGCACGCAACAATTGTATATCATGAAAACGAACATAAAAATCATACTCTTGTAAAATATCCAAGAATAAATGTATATTTGAAGAATCCTAAATTAAAGATCGAAAGTCAATAAATTATGAAGCACATGAGTTCAAAAATTATTAAAATTTTACCCTAACAACTTCATCCGTGAATTTCACGGCAAGACGATCCTAGATTAAAAATTCAATTAATTAATTAATTGAAAAGAAAAAACTTGATCAATAAAATTTACCTCGTGTATCTCGTGTATGTCGGGTGTACATAGAATGTTTAATATTTCTAAAATAGCCTTTGCTGTGTCAATATCTGCTTTATCTTCGTTTAAAATATGTAAAAGAGATCCAAGACTTTTCTCTCCAACTTCCTATGTTTTCAAATATAACAACTAGAAAAAATATTTCCTACATATTTAAAACAATATATATACATATAAATCTACCTGGCGATATTCTCTCGAGAGACCTTTTAATCCTAAAATAGCAGCACGCCTATCTTCCAATAAAGTAGAATTGCTAGCACGATCAACTAACTTTATGACGGTATCTTCAGCCGATTGAGGTTGCCCCTTTTCACCTAATAACTCTCTATACCCTCTACTAAGAAAGTCCATTTTTGTTTTTTTATTTTAATTTATTTATTTTTCGCTGTTCACAGTTCACCAAGAACAGAAAAATATTATAATGCGAAACGCATCAATAATTGACAAGGTTCGATTGGCCATTCTTGAATCAAGCCACAATCTCCTAATATAAGTCACATAATAAGATGATCATTGCATTACATTACAAAATTCGGGATTCGCTGAGCAAAGAAAATTGATAATGATTTTACGCATGTTATTTAAGTTTTTTTATTGTTTATTTTGATACAGTAACTTATTATTATTAGGACCTGGTGAATGTATCAATGAAATTGCAGCAATTTCTTTGAACCTTTACAAAGTAAAAGAGTGGATTAAGGTGTGACATAAAAAAATAAATGCTTTTCTCAAAAAAGCTCATAACGACACATTAAAAGTAAATTGTATGGTATTGTTTATTATAAAGATCATAAAACCAATAATCGTTGTTACATTGTGACTAAATCTCATCAAAAATTTTCTCGGAATCTTTTCTCAGATTCCATAATTCTTTTATCATATTAACGTTGATAACATCATCATCAATTTCCATAAGATAACCATTAATAAATTTTGATTCTACCATTTCAAAATAAATATTTCTAATCAAAACATTTTTTTCTCTGATATTATCAATCCAATCTTGGCCATAAGAATTTGTTAATTCAGTTGAATCATTTTCTTCCATCTCTTCTCCTTCCTCTTTTTTGCTTTCTTGTTCCATTTCTCCTGAAGGCTCATCTCCCGAAGAGGAAAATGAAGCAATTTTATCAGATTTCGATAAAATATAAACAGGTTTATTGAAATAATTTGCTGATAAAGCTAGAGACATTGAACCAATCTTATTTATTATATTACCATTATTACCCAAGATTCGATCAGCACCAAGTAAAACGTGAGTAACGGATGACATGAAATAATTACATGACACATCCGTTATAACTTGTATGCAAATTGAATGGGAGGGAGTGTTTGTTGATGATGGTAGAAAAGATGATAACTTTTTTGCAAGAGTCGCACCTTCATTTAACGGACGTGATTCCATGATCGTTATGGTAAGAGATGAGGAATCGTAATCTTCTCTCAACTGAGAAGAAGAATAATTAATAAAATTTTGAATAAGTGAGGAAAGTGCGGAACAAATTGTAGAAGAATAACTCAATGTAATGATATGAATTTTTAACGGAGGATTCGTTTCTTGCCCTCCTTGTAATTTCTTGACTCCAAGGGAGGGAAATAACACATTCAAGAAATTTTCATTAATTTTTTTTTCATTTTCTTGAAAGGTTGATTTTGTTTGATCAATTAAATCTATTACAAAAGTTTCGAATTCCTCAAGTGACAATTTCTTTCCTTCCTGAAGAAATTGCTTTGATCTCTTCAAAACATTAATGATACCATAAGAAATTGAAGCTTTCATATTTGGTCTAATTTGAGTTAAATGCCAACCTATATTTAACAAATTTCTCCACAACTCCAATGTATCTTTAGAAATTGTTCTACACTCCTTACTTTTTACCGCCTCTTTCAGTATATCAAGAGCTTTCATTGATAATTCTTGAGCCCCAGAAGATCTATTCTTAAATAAATCATTTAAACCTTCGTGAACGCATAAGGGTAAATATACTCTATGTAATGTTTCCAGTAAACTTGGCACGCATTCATAATTGATTATTTCAGATGGATTAATCCACTTAAATGTTTGATGTTCCCAATCAATTCGAATTTGATTTATTAATGTTGGGGAATTTATGTGAAATAAAAATGGGTAAACTTTCCATGTGATTTCTGTCGTGATCTTTAATGGTTTACCACTGCGAATGAGTGTGATGTCATTAGAGGAAAGTGAAGTTTCTTCTCGAATTTCTTTTAATGCTCTCTCTAAGGGTGATGAATCATTGGTCTCAATCCCTCCACTCACACCTGCCCAATGATTTCTTTATAAGAAAGTCATTTAAGCTTCTTTCAAATTCAAATTCAAAAAATGCATGATAAAATAATTCGCTTACTGATAAGTCCTGACTTTATCACTACGCTTTAACAACAACAATTTATTTCCTTGACTAAAAGTCTCACTTCCTTCGGTATAAGTTAAAAAGGAAGTAACTACCCGTCGTTCTTTCATGATGGTATCAACGCAAAAAACGATTTCGAGAGCTGAAATAGTTCAGTTGCACGTGATAAGCATTATGACATAGTTCTCCGATCATAAAAAAAATATAAGGATCAATCGATCTACAAAAAGTCAGCCCAAAATACTACAGCCTGTTCTGTAACTATAAGAGGTAGTGGTCACTGTTACTAAAAATTTTTTTGAACCCCCTGAAATTTTTTTTTTTTATCTGAAAGGCTTTGTATCATAGCATATGCCCCATACCCCATATATGCATGGATTTAGAGGTGACTGTTTTGTTCGACTGTAACCTCAAAAAAGGATGAACCACTTAATATCCTTTGCTTGATCCTATATAATAACCAAACCATAGTAAGGTTGACTTCAGAGTCCTTTTTTTTTTTTTGTTCATAATTAATACGCCAATTTTTTTTTTTTTTTTTTTTTTTCGCGAAAATTGATATTTTTTTTTTTTTTTTTCGCGTGCGATTGAATATCTTTTTATAAATAAATACCTTTTATAAAGAAACGATCTTTTTTATAGGAGTCCATAACTCTTCAAGAAATTCTATCGTTTTGTCAAGCTCTATGGTGGATGACTTTATAAAACGATAAAATATAATTTTAATAATAATAACAACTTATTATTTTAAATATCAGAGTACGCTATAACTTTGTAACTTTTTGAAAAGTTTTCTATTTGTGAACATGTCTGAAAAACGGTTGAAACTCGCGGTAAGTGTCCCAAGATTTATATGATATTTACGCGAAAAGTATTTTGTAAAAACGTAAAGATATATTTTACAGGCCCAAGGATTACGCAAAACTGCTATAAGTCTACAAGCTGCTGTTGTAAGCCTTCTACAAGCTGCAGAAGCTCTTACCTCTGAAACCGACGACAGCTTGGTAGATAATAACCCGTTAGACATTAATCTTCAGGATCTCTTGAAAGGTAATATTAATGGGGCTCTTAGTAAATTGTTTGGTGATGCTCTCAATAACGAAGGCGAAACGCTAGACAAAGATCAAAAGGCTCAACAAAATGACAAACAGCCAGCAAATGGGGTCAAGAGATCTACACGTAAACCAAGACCGCCTCGTGACCCTAACGCACCTACGAAACCTCAGAACGCCTTCATATTGTTTCAAAAAGACGTTGCGAATTCGGTAAAGGCGGAAAATCAGGGTAAACCTTGGTCAGAAATAGTGCATCTAATAAGCACTCGTTGGAAAGCTTTGCCAAAAGATGAAAAAGAAGTATTTACTTTTTTGTTTTTATTTATATATTTATTTATTTATTCATATTTTAATATTAATTCATATTATTTGTAATAATAAATCTAAATTGTAAGGTATATGAACATCAATATGAAGCAGCTAAACAACGCTTCGAAATCGAATATAAGGCTTATATGGAAACTAAAGATGAATTGGAATCTTCTTCAAAGAAGCCCAAGAAGCGAAGATCCAATGATGATGATGATGATGAAAGTGCCCACGAAGTAGAAGAAAATGAAAAATCTACTAAAAGATCAAAGAAAAGGACCTCAAACGATGAAGAACACAGAAAAATCAAGAAACACTCACGGGATGAAAAGAGCAAAGAAGATTTTGACGTAAGCGAAGAGATTAAATATGAAAGAGAAGATGGAGTTGGTGATGAATTCGAATCGTCATCTAAAACGTCGAAAAATAAGAAGAGGAACAAAAAGACCAAGAAAATTTAGGGTATATTCTATTAATCTGCCTTCATTATATAAGATAGTTAAATCAATAATGTATGAAATAATCTACGGCAAAAACCAAAATTTTCCCTTATTTTATTTTTTTTTTTTTTTCTACCAATATATATATATATATATAAAAAAAAATTTTTACTTTTATCTTTTGTAATTAATTTCTACTATAGAAATGTAAATATTGATTAATTTCTACTTGCATTTGCTAATAACTTTCCATAAATAAAATTAATACATTGGAAGAAATTATATATATATATTTTTTTGAATGTAAATCATATGATTGTAACGTGATTTTAATCCACGTACAATTGTCAAGCCACTTCTAAGATTTTTTTTTTTTTTTTTTTTTTTGACCTTTTCCATTTATTTTTTTTTTTTCCGATTAAGGGAGAAGCTTGTTAATAAATATCGAGCTACCTTTGATTGCAAATTTATTGTGGAAATTTATACGACCGAGAACGACTTACGTTTAATATGCCAACTACTGAAACTCCAAAGGCAACTGATCTCGAAAATCAAGAAAGTCAATCGGAAATGAATGAGAAGCAAGCTTCTTTGCCTTCGAAGGCTATGTTAAAAGTTAACTCTCCAAAAAATACGCCGCTAACCTCACCTGCAATTGCGAAAAAGAACGGCGCGTCGTCTAAAAAGAGACCACTTGATCCTCAAGAGCTTAACAGTATGATTCAGAACAAAATCACGCAACTTGAAACTGAATCGTCAATTGAAGATGAGGAGGAAAAGGCGTTCGGTACAATAATTAATTAATTCTTTTTCTTTCGCAGAATTATGTTATTTATTTATTTATTTATTTTTTATAAAAAAAAAATTTTTTTCATGATCTAATCTTTTTTTTCAATCATTTACAGCTAAAGCCGTCAAAAAGGCAAGTAGGGAAATGAAAGACATCATTAATTCTCACGATGATCAAATGGAAAAATTTGATACTATACAGCAAAGGTACATGGAATTGGTAAGCCCTGAAAGTTATTTCGTCCTTACATAAAATCAAATTAAACCTATTTGAGAAAACCCGTTTTAATATATATGATTGCGTAGTTTCAAGATATGAAACGTCTTGAGCGAGACCATGCAAAGATGAAGAAGCGCAATGAACAATTGCAAAAAGAAAAAGATGCTGGTATATATTTTTTTATTGCTAGTCAAGCTTCTTTATAATCGATTTTAATGACATCCATGAATTAAAGTCATAAATTTCTCTTTAGCAAAGAGTGATCTGTCTAAAGCGAATTCGATGAAACATAAGTTGGAAAACATATGTCGAGAATTACAAAAAGAAAACAAACGTATTAAGGTTTGCGATTTTTAACCTTTCATTATTAAAACTTCATTGTTGGATATATAATTTTTATCAATTAGGCGCATCCATTTTTTATTTTATCATTAGGAGGAAAGCAAACGCTTGGCTGTTAGTGAACAACAGAAACGCGAAGAATTATCAAGCAAATTTGAGAACACCATCTGGGAGATCAAATCTAAGATGGAAGAAGATACTGATGAGAAAAAAAAACGTGCGGAAGATAGTGAATTGTTAGTAATTTATTATTAGCCAAAAAATTATTTTTTTTTTAATTTTCGAATTCCCAATTACGTATAATGTTTATTTTAATAGATTAAAGGATAAGTTCCGCAGTTTCTTAGAACAATACGAGCTCCGTGAAAAACATTTTGATAGTGTAGTTCGATCAAAAAATTTGGAATTGCAGTTGTATGAAGCAAAATTACAACAGCAAAAGCAGCTAACTGATCAAGAAACTATAAAGGTTAGAAATTTATTTGAAATTAATTTGAGATGATTCATATTTATAAGTAGTTGTTCTTTGTCATTCTATAGGTTAATTCTTTGAAGGAGCAAGTTGAAACCTTTACTAAAACGGAAGCCGAACTACGTAAACAGCTTAATGTATACGTGGATAAGTTTAAACAAGTTGAAGAGACTCTAAATAAAAGCAATGATCTTTTCCTTAACTTTCGCAAAGAAATGGAACAGGTTTGATTATTTTGTTTGTGATTTATCAGTTTAAAACAGATGCATTTATATTACTCTCTTATAGGCGTTTTATACCGTAGATGACCAAAAAAACGAAGAAACTTGAAAAAGAAAATTCGTCTATCAAAGGGAAATGTGACACAATGAATAAGAACATTTTAGAGATGGCCGAAGAGGTAATATCTATATATAAATAATTGGGAAACCGTGGCACCTATATGAACTTTCGTATTATTATTTTATTATATTATTGTCATTCTTTTTATTGTGCTATTATTATTGTTTGTTAATTATGTGGATATTTGGTTAAAGATATGCTAATATATCAATTCCGAATCTACATTTTTTTCGGTACATCGCTATACATCAGCGCGCAAGAGATCAGAAAACTATAGAGGATTCAAAGAAAAAGCAGTCAAAATTGGAAAATTTATGCAGAGCATTACAAGTATAATTTCTTCCTTTATTTTGAATTCTTATCATAATTTGCGTATTGTTATTAATAATTTATTTTTCTTTTTTTTTGTTAAATCTAGGCAGAGAGGGCAGTCCTTAAGAAAAAAGTAGAATCTTTTGAATTGACACCTATTCAACTTCCCAACACACCCATTTCTTCAACATGTGGTGAAGAAGTCGATGAAGGCTCAAGTGATTATGGGTCTACAGAAGATACAACACTTTGTAAATGCATGGAAAATAATGGTGAAGTTTCCGGAGCGCCAGTACAATGTTTCTGTGCAATAGATCAAGAATGTTTTGAGGAAGTTGGGCAAAAATTAGATGTAACTAATGAACCAGATTTAGAAACAGATAGAGTTATAAAAGGTGGTGAATCGATTAATTAATATGATTTCTAGTCGAATTTCAATGAAATTTATGTTAGATGAGTGGTTTTTGTTCGTCCGATCTATTTATTAGTGACCGTGTCACTTATATTTTAGGATTAGTATCAGTTATTTTATGTTATGATAATAATTATCATCATTAGACTGTTCCTTTGATTACAACCAACTACTTATCTGTTTATACAAATAGAAAAAAAAAAATCTTCGAAGATCATGTCCTGTGGAATTTTTAGGTATTTACAAGTTAAAACTTTTTTAAGTAAATTTCAGAAAATTTTGCTTTTGTTTTTATATTGATATATTTAAATCATGAAACTTTATTAATTGTATTAAAAAAGAATAACAAATGTGATTGAAAACTTGAATCAATGGATTTCTCATGGTTATAAGTTTTCTTTATTAATTAAATATTTTAAAAATTATTTTTATTTAATTTTTAATAAAATTTGCTATACATTTTATAATTTCTTATCATCCTATAATTAATTACTATCTTGTAATTAATTATCATCTTGTAATTAATTACCATCTTGTAATTAATTATCATCCTGTAATTAATTACTATCTTGTAATTAATTACATCTACAATAAATAATTTCTTGCTTATAATTAATCATCACTTTGTAATTATTTATCATCCTGTAATTAATTATATAATTATCATATTTTTTACAAATTGGATAATTAATTATCATAATTATAAATATGAATTACATTTTTATATAATTATATATAATTATTATGACATGTTTAATTTAAAAGAATATTTAAAAATGTAAGAATTATATTATTATTTTGTATCATAATAATTCTTATAATAATAAAAATCCGAGATTAAAAAAAAAAGTAAGAAAAAAATTATTAAATAAAAATTATAAAATAATTTAATTATAAATATCTATTTAATAGTTTTATAGTTATAAGATAAGCTTATGAATTTGCTATAAAATTGTTATATATTTTTGAAGTAAGTTTATTAATTTAACACAAATTATTTATAAGTTTAAATGCTCAATTACTGATTATATAAGACTTTTGCAATAGAAAAGAGGAAAAAGGTTAAAAAAAATAAATAAATAAATTAATGCTAAATCTAAATATATAGGAGCTGATCTAAGAAATCAAGGTTTAATTCTAATAATTCATTAAGTTCAGACTTTGATTTTCTTAGATCAGCCCCTATATTTTAACTTAAAAATCACATTTGTTATATAAAAATAAAATTGATTTTTTTAACAGTTTTTTCTTTTTTTATTATAAAGAACCCATATATCATATAGTTCTAAAAATAAGCATCACATGATATATATGAATTTATTAGTATATATGTGACTAATAATATAATAAATTCCATATGACAAATAAATAAATTACTATAAAAAGAGCATGTCACAAAATGCTTATTTTCAAAAATATACAATAATTATCAATTTTGGTTTAAATTTTATAGAACTGCTTATTTTAAATTAATAGATTACTTATTAAGATACGCTTTTATAATTTTATTATAAAAAATAAAATACTTAATCTAATAATAAAAATATATTTATTGTACTATTCGTAAATTAGATAAGCTTTTTTATTATAGAATTATTTAATTTTAAATACTTTTTAAAATAAAAATTGAAAAAGAACTTTAATCTATTCAAAATAATTTAGAAATGCTAGTTTATTTGTAAAAAAAATTATGCATTTAAATGTTAAATATCATAAAATTACTTATAAAATATAATATAATATTACGATTAAATTTAATTATGCATAATAATGATAAATCATGAGTTTGTTGATAAATCAGTTTAAAATTTACATAAATGCTGCTTCAAAAAAACAAAAATATTTAAGTATTATTAATAAAAAATAGTTAAATGATATTGCAATTTATATACCATTAAGTAAAAGAAATAAATTATTACTTATACTAAAGAAAATAAAATAATTAAAGTAACAAATTCTTTTGAATTTAATAAAGGTATAGTTAGTTGCTAAATTAAGTTAAAAGAAAAATGGGTAAATGAATTAAGATAAAATAATAAACAATTAGCTTTGATTAAAAATATATTTATTCAAAAAATGAAAAAGATTATATAATTAGATTATTAAATAGGAAAAAGTAAAAATTAGATGTTTATATATTATCACATTAGTTAAGATGCTAAATATTTTAAAAGAATCTGCTATGATAAATTTTAATAAAGATTTAACAAATGAATTTAAAGTATTAAATTATTGGATTTATGAAAAGTTATAATTTTTTTAATATTAATATATTAAAATTTTATAAAAGCTTTCATTATAAACTGATAAGTTATTAAAAAACTTTTATCAATTTATCATTCGCTTTAAGATTGAAAAAACATTTGAGTTATTTATATTTTTAATATAAATAAAATTTATATTTAGTTTAATATAATAGAAAACTTTACTATTAATAATATAAATAAAAAATAATTTATATTTATAGAATTAGCAATAAAAAAAAACTGATTTATAATTATTTTAACATGTACTATAGTATATATTATTTAACTTTTTTTTACTTATCCAATTTTTTATTTTATAGGTAGAATAAAATTTTCATTAATTTATATTTTTAAAGAAAAAAAGCTATCATGTGATAAACAGATTCCATTTAATATTATTGTTTAATTTTAGTAAAATGGATAGATAAATATTATTTAATAAAAAAATATGTAAATTTATTAATAATCTAAGAATTAATAATACTTAAATAATAATGATATATAATTTTTTCAGAAGACATCTTGAAGAATAAGTTAAAATTAAGTTTTGTGATATTTGGTATTAATTTAATGATTATTTAATTAATATATATTAAGTTATTTAAGGATAATCTTTGTAAGAAATGAAATATTTGAATAACAGAAGGTAATATAAAATTAACTATATTAAAAACTTTTATCATGCTAAGTTATTTGATATTGTAAATGAGTTAAATATATTTGAGAAAAATTCTCAGATAAAATGATTATAGAATCTTTTAAGATTTATAAAATTTTGACTATTGATAAATCAGACGATAAAATTACTAATAATAAAGATTCTGATGATAATTATTGATATTAATAATAATATAAATAGTATTTATAATAATAGTAATATTAATAGTAGTATAAATAATAATAATATTATTAATAACAATGAATAAATATAGTCTTAATAAATAATAATATAATAGTTTATAATAAATAAAAATAAAATTTTACAGAAAATAATAAAAAATTAAATTTATTAATTATATTTAAAATTTTATTATTATTTTTTATTATATTTTATTATAAAAATTTAAAGGTTACTTATTTTTAAATCTATATTAATTTGGTAGTTATTTATTTTTAAAGGTTATTTAATTTTAGAATAATACAGTATATTTTTAAAAATTATATTATTATTATATAAAATGATTGAAATTTTAAAATTTTTATTGAATTTTAATCTTTAATGATATTAAATTAAGTCTTAATTTAGATTAAAAATTTTTAAAACTGTTTTTTTCACATTTATTTTATATTAAAAATCAGTATTGATTTAGATTAAATTAGATAAAAAATTAAATTAATATTTTATAAATATAGTTTATTGATTTAACTAATTTTTGATAGATATTATAGTTAAATCTCTTTAAATATATCTTTTTTAAATATATACTCTTATTTAATACTAAATATATAAAAATTATATAGAAATTTTCTTTAAATGTACATACTTTTTAAATACATATTTTTTAAAATTTTCATTATAATTATAAGAGAATATATTTAGAAAGGTTTGATTATATATTATTTAATATAGCTAATAATTTAACATAATAAATAGGATTATTTTACTATTTTTATAATCTATTTAATAATTTCAAAAAAAAACTCATTTTAAATACTTTATTTTTTTTAGTATAATTTTATAAATTTCATATAAATCAATAGTAAGAATAATAACATTTATTATGTAATATTCATTTATTATAAGCTCATATCCTTTTATCCTATAATATCTTATGTTATATTATATATACTAACTTTATGTTACATTATATTAAAATTGTTTGATAAAACTTAGAGGTTTTGCAAATCGTCTAAATGGAAAAAGGTAAAATTTAGTGAAATTATATTAAAATCTTATTAAAAATCTGTAAAATTCTGAA
>CAJVPQ010001790.1:0-16401 GCA_910591825.1 Funneliformis caledonium
TTTAAAAAAAAATTTAAGTAAATTAATAAAACTGTCATATAATGATTAACAGATTGCATGTTAAAATAAAATGACTAAAATTTACAAAATAATGTAAAAATATTTCTGGAAAAATTATATCATAGTAAAATTATATTTGTGTAATGAAATCAGTAATTATCTACTATAATGATTAATTCGTTAATGCTATAACGAATTATTCGTTATACATATCGCATAATTCGTTATAGCGTTAATGAAGATTCTTATAATGAAGTCCTAATCAGCTGGATCAGCAACTTCGTTATATCAAGGTATGACTGTAATATCTCAAATATTCCTGTGCTATCCTGACTTGCACAAAGTTCTGATCTAAACCCGATTGAGAATCTTTAAAATGAAGTTGATAAAAAGATGCACAACTTGTCTAATCAACCTAAAATTTAGAAGATTTAAAGCATAAGGTAAAAATACTTAGTGTTTAATTTTACTTGAGCATATTCAAAAATTAGTTG
The DNA here is from genome assembly GCA_910591825.1 of Funneliformis caledonium. Lineage (NCBI taxonomy): Eukaryota > Fungi > Glomeromycota > Glomeromycetes > Glomerales > Glomeraceae > Funneliformis > Funneliformis caledonium. The sequence continues at coordinate 495 of CAJVPQ010001790.1, forward strand.
AAAGTAATAAAATATTAAATTTTTACTATTTTTTTAATAAACATATAAAAAATATTCAGGACAAATATATTTTCATTTATTTTAAAAAAATTATTAATATAAATAAATAAATGTAAACAATTTTTTAAATTGTTCAGAAACCTGTAATCACCCTCTATATGATATTTTTCATTCAGAAAAAAATAACAATTTAGTAATATTCTTGAAGTATAGTATAAATATATTAGAATTTTGTGGCATTTGATCATTATCGAAAGATTTATCAATAATGATTTTTTCATCTGATCCTTCTTTACTTGTCACTTCTTTATCACTATTATCTTTTTCATCTATTATCATTCTTTTATATTCATTTACATCAAACTTCATCTCATCATTTGATTCATCACTATTAAACTCTATATCTTCTTCATTTAATAGTTCTATCTCATCTTTTTTATTTAGTAGTTCTGGCTCTTCATTTCTTATATTAAAAGTTAATGCTTTCTCTTTGTTATAAAAATTATTTTTATTTTGATCATTATTATATTAGCAGTTATTTTATTAAAAGAAAAAAAATATTACCAAAATGCATATAGTACATAATATGGGGCCTTTGCAATAGAAAGGGAGGAAACTCAAAAAAAAATAAAAAATGAGTTAATAATGAATCTGAACAAATTATAATATTTGAAACATTTTTGGCTTATAAACTAAAATTTTAATTTTTTTGGAGTTTCCTCCCTTTCTATTGCAAAGGCTCCATATAATATAATAAAAGATAGTAATTATCATTTATTTCATAATTTTTTCTATAAAAGGTATTTATAAAGATATATTAAACATATTAAAGTATTGCCTAATATAATTATGTTGATTATTATGAGAAGCATAGTGACTTTAAATCATTTTTGAAATGAAATACAAAAGAAAGAAATATGATTTGTTTATCAATTTTTATAAATATAAATATATTTTTTATTATTTTAACTTCACATGATTAATTAATTACTGGCATATCTTATTATATTATATATTATATTTAACAATTGTATTGATTACTATAAAAGTCTAATTAATATTTACATAAAAGTCTAATAGTTACATTATAAAGTTTAATAAATAAATAAATGTCTAATAAATATCACTAAAGTCTAAAAAAAGTCTAACTCTATATTTTTATCTATAAACGTCTAATAAATAACACTAAAAATTCTAAATCTAATATTTTTATCTATAAATATCTAGTATATATATTTGTATAAAAGGGCTCTTTTAATAATTAACAAAGAAATCTTTTTACAATAATATCTCTATACAACAATATTTCTTATAATAATATTTCTATATTAATATATTATATCTCTTTATAATAATGCTTTCAAAAAAGAAAACCTGTTTCTATTCTGGATGCACCTACTAAGACTCCTGCTGAATGAGGTTAAAAAAATGATGATGATAACAAAAACATAAGAGCTTGTACAAGTTTCTGTTATCCGTAGTTAAAGTAAAAAGAAGCCTGTTAAGAAAACTTTAAATAATAATAGCAATAAAAATAATTCTTAAAGAAAACCTAATGATAAAATCTGTGATGATGATGACGTTACAGATCAAATTGATGACAACAAAGTTGAAAAAGATGATGATAAAATAGAAGATAGTGATAATAGAATCAAAGAAATAAAAAAATCAGCTATAGCTCTCATTAAACCTAAACTATTAGCTATGTCTTTAATTAATAAACTTTTAGAAATAAGTGATAATGAAGGTAGCTTTTTACTTTTTGCTTTAAAGTCATATTTAATATAATATAAAATTTAATTCTTAATTTTTTTCAATTCTTTATTTCTTTAAATAAAACACAATGCTGTAAAAGTATTAGAAATACTAGATGTAAACCTCTCATGCTGATTACTAATAGAATTAATAATAATACATCAGATGAGATATTTAGACATAACATGAATGTAGATAATCTAAACGATATATATAAATTGAGTAATGTTATATCTTGTCATATAATTTGATCTAATAATATGCAATATCAATCTATAGGCAATGATGATGATGATATTCTATTGAATTCTCATTCTATACCTTAATTTAATAACATTTGATAGCGATCTATAAGATTCAACAATGATAACTTTTCTTTAAATCCTTAGCCTATACCTCGATCTAATGCGAGATCCTATAATAATGATATATTTTGTTTCAATATGTCATTATTAGAATATAATCAATCTGCACTTCTATTAGCATTTAGTAATATAAAAAATATTTATAAAATATGTCTGTAGTTATGCAATCACTTAAGCATTTTATTACTTTCATATAATATATTTTAATCAATACATATACTAATTGAGAATGCATTTAATTTTACTTCAAATTTTAATCAATTAATATTTACAACTAGTATGCTAAAGCAAGAAGTTAAACAAGAGATTAGAATATGTATAACAATAATTTATTTTTATTAAATTTATTTTTATTAACTAATACTACTAATAATTATTAAATAATTTATAATTTAGACAAAAGAGAGTTAGAATTTTCTTAAAGAATTAAAATGTTTATTTCTTCAGGTTTGAGATCTTAATAAGAATTCTTTCAAAGAGTTAATCTGGTAAATCTTTAATTACGAATTCAATTTGAATAAAGGGGTAGATTGGCAATATACAGTAACTAAGAATTTTAATGATTTATAAAATAAACTTCTTGATAACATTAAAGAATTGATTAATGCATTTAAAGAAGAAAGAGTCCAGTAAGTAAATTATTAATTTTCTTTGTATCAATTGTTTTGCTTATTTTTATTAATTTATTTATTTTATTTATAGAGAGAACACATAATCTTCAGAAAGTGATATTATTACGTTTGTTAATAAAGCTGTAATAATAAATATTTTGAAAAGATAGTTGAACATAACAAATATGACTAAATTAAAAGTTTAAGACTCTTTACGAATTTTACAATGATTCGTTTGAAGAGTATTTGCATTAAATTATAATTTAAGAGATACTAAAAAAATGAAATTATTAAATAAGATAACAAAGGATATAATGGTTTCTTCTTGAAATGGAAAAAATATTGTTAGTAATCTGCAATTGTAAATTATAAATTTAATTTTTTATTTAATTGTATTTTTATAATAACAATTTTTATTTTTTTATTAATAGTTCATAATGCGTATATATTGCTTATTTTTTATCAATATAATTTTTATTACGCAATCTTTATTAAAAAAACTAAAAAAATACAACTTGAAAATGTAATAGATTCATCATCAAATAATATAGAATATATCAAAAAGATATTTATTAAGTTAATTTTTTAGCTAACTTATGATAATATTTACATCTATTTAAAACTATTTATTTAATATATTACGATTTAGTTTTAATAAATTTGCGAGATTATGCAATATCATATTGTTACATACTTAATACTAAATTATTACAATTTGATAATGATCACTTAACTGCATAGTAACAAATCACAAGTTTTTACAAAGTAGGTTGTAAAATCACTTTTAGATTATAATATTAAATTATGAAGTCACAATTATAGTGTTATTATGTTATCATTAAACTATGATATCACCATTATAATCTAATTTAAGTTGTTAATATTTCTTTGGTATAATTATATCAAAGAATTACTAATAATTATATTTACTTAGTAAAAGAAAAAATTATGATAATATTATCTTATTTTTTAGTTACCTTTAATTTATAATAAAATTTAAGGAACATGTGAAATAATATTAAATAAAAAAGTTAAAAAGTGATTTTTATAATATATGATTAGCTAATTATTATTAAATTACTAAAAAAAAATTATATAAAATATATTTGTATTTTAATAATAAAAAAGAAGTGAAAAATAAAAATTTTTGAATATTTATTTATATGAAATAAATAAGAAAAAGAATATATAAACATAAAAGCTATATTATATTATATTATGCTTTATTAAGAATAAATTGTAACATTAATAGATAATATGACAATATACAATTATGATCATTTAAACTAAAGAGCAGGAAAACAACCAGATATTTTTGTGTTACTGTGTATAACATTTATAGTTCTTTGCTTTACTTCAGACTAATAGTATTATAGTCAAAATATATTACAAGATTTATATAATTTATAATATTTACATAATACTATAATTAAAGAACTTTATTAGTAAAATTAAAATGCAATAAAAATCTCAATTTTATCAGAATTTGATATTTTTAAAAATCTTCTTATATTAGATTATTAATTCATATTTATTAAAATAAATATTAATTAATATTATATTATTATATTATTAAACTAATCTTATAAGTTTAAATATAAATTTACCATTATATAACTTTATAATTAATAAAATAATCATAACTATCTTTTAATTATGGATTATTTAGATATTGATTTATTATTAATTTAATAATTTATACTGTATATAGCTTAAAACTTAATATATATATAAATAAAGAAAATTGAATTTTAAATTTCACAATACAATGATACAATCAATATCATATCCAATAATATTTATGTTCTCATATATGACAAGAAAATAAAACTATTATCAATATATCGAATATCAGTATATTGAGGTTATACCTTTTATTTAATAAAGTTAATAAAGTTAGAGACGTTTTGAATTCTCGAATAGTAAGTATGACAAACATTACCAATAAAGTTAATATGATCTTCACAATTCGAAAATTTTTTTCACGGGTTACCTTAAAAATTTCTGTAATATTCATGTGAAGAATTCTCTTTAAGTATTCTTTTATAAAACATTTTTTTTTTTTAGGAAACATCGAACCTTCTTTTTTTTTTTTCACTTGGATTCTTTTAATATCACATAATGCATATTGTAATGTAATGTAATCCTTTGGGAGGAAAAAAAAAAAAAAAATACATCTTTCGAGATAAATGATAATGAACCTTTTTTTAGTTCTTTTAAAGGAACAAGAACTTTAAACATATGTATTCATTCATTATCATTGAAACCCAATTTGTGCCTATTCGCTTTCAATGTTTTTATTTGCGCATGAAAAAAAACAAAATGCATTTGATATTAACATGTTATTTTTTTTTATACAAGAAAATAAACTTATTTTCAAATACTCAACCACCAAAATTTAGAAGCCATATTACTTTAAAAGTATTTTATCAAGATTTTTTTTTTTGTTTCATCAAAAGGGTTTGCATTTTTCCATGGTTTTAATTTAAAAAATTTTTGGACTTTTGAAACCAAACTGTATTCCCCCGACATATTATCATTACATCATCATACATCAGCAATATTAGATAATGTTGCGTCTTTCTTTATTTACACGATTGGTTACACAAGACAAATGATCCGAAAACTAGGTATAAGCAGATTATGTAGGCTGGCGTATTTTTGCGAATATGTAAAATCATAAAATAAAAAAATAAAAAATTCTTTTTTAAAGCACGTTTTTAATTTCTTTTATCAAAGTTAAACGTTAAAGACGTCATAAACTGTTTGAAATTGCAACAAAATTTTTACCTTCTTTAAAAGGAAGAATGAAAATTTAACACGGCAAAGAATGTTTCAAACTAACTTGTAATGACCTAAGTCAAGAACACAAATTAATATAACTCTTTCACGCGATTATTAATATTAAAAACCTGTTTATAATACCCCAACTCCGAAAAATTTTATAAGAATGTTAAAAAGGCTTGTCGATCACACATTGCCTTTCATTTTTCTTCTCCAAATATTACAATTCAATGAACATCATTGTTAAATGTTGCGTTATTATCCATTTTTTAATGGACAAAGAATCCTTTTGATAGTACCTATCCTGTATGATTATGAATATTAAATGCGATGTAGAATTATCAAAATGGGAAGATATTTTTCGACTTGCAAGCGCAGTATTCGTAGATTGTGGTTACACCATTCATTTTTCATTAATTTTGACAGTTTTGTTGTTTGTGCACCTTGTTGATCGATGTCAAAACAATTGTCATTGTTAAACTTTAAAGTAATCTTTTTATTATATGATAAAAAAAAAGAAAAAAAAAAAAAAAGAGAGAAAAAAAAACAAGAAAAAAAAATTTATTATAAAGATCCTTTATCGATTAAATAATCAATGCAAGAAAAAAATGGGAGGTTATACATGAACGGAAACAATAGCAAACAATGGAGAATGCCAAATGAATGGAACTTTTTTTAATAAATCGTTATTAGAACATGCTAAACTAGATGTGTTTCCATTGTTTTCTTTTGCATTTGCATAAATGAAAAAAGATCATAAACACAATACATTACATAAAGCAGTACTTTTTTTTTTCTTTTTCCTTTTTTTTTTTTTTTTTTTATCAGAGTCTTCTATTTATACTGTATTTATTACTTTTAAATGTGTTTGTTGTTATTTATGTTCGATACTGAATGCAAAAGTAGTTTGATATTGTAAATAATAAATCACTCAATATAAATCGTTCAATCCTTTTCTTTGAAAACTTAATTTTCTTTTTTACTCTAATTATTTTGTCTTAAATTTTTTGTCATAATTTTTTCTCTCTAAATAAAATTGTAATTGAAAAAGAAAAAGAAAAAGTAATTGTCGAAAAAAAAGGAAATGAAAATTTTATAATATACTAATTATATACACGAGTAAATAATAAGTCAAGGAAAACCTTTTTTTTCATTTGCTCAAGTTAAAAAAAAAACGGGTAAAAAATAAGAAACAAACAGGTTTGTCGCATGCATTTAATTTAAATTAAATCCCTGCATGTTATTTCATTACGACAGAATGCTGCGTGAAAAAAAATTTTAACGACGACTCTTTAACTAATATAATCGGAAAAAAAAAAAAAAAAAACAACGAATGAATATTTAACGCCAAACTTTCAGAATATCATTAACGAACAAGATAAGTATTATCAAAAGAAAAAAAATCAACTTTCAAAGGGAAATTACTAATATAAAAAAAATTGTTATATATCGAAAACGCGGTAAAAAAAAAAAATTTTTAAAAGAACCTAATATTTTTGGACAAGACTTACTATTTTAGGAACACGCCAAGTAAAAAAAAAGAACAAAAACCCCCCCTCAAGACTTACCCTCGGATTTTATTCTCCATGTTTCAATTTTCATGACCTTGCAATAAAATTCTTTTTTGTCGTTGTCCTTTTTCTATTGACATTTCGACCTCCTCATATAATCTTTCTCCCCATTCTGGTATCGTCCCTCTCGCTTCTACACCATCAACATTGCCCACGATTCCGTTCAACCGAGGATACTTGCTCAAAATTGCTTCAAAAAGTTCGAGTTTAAGCTCTTCTTCGAGAGCTACTTGAAACTTAGCATCGATGCCATACAAAGTATATGTGTATTGATCTATCCCATATTGCAGACACGCAGAGGCATAAAGTAACGCCTCAAAGAATGGTTTCATTACATGGGTTTTTGTTAGATTTCCAGTGGGTGGCCGGTGATCTTTGGCGACCTCCGTGAAAGAACTTGTTTGTCCGGGTTCCGCTTCATCGTGTCTTGGTATTTGTTCGCCACTTCCAGGGCACAAAGAATATTCAACTCCATCGCCTCGACCTCGAAATTGCCTCACCATCACCCAATTTCCGTCTTGCTCTTCTCTCAAAACTACGCTAGTTTCATTAATTGCGTCACTTCCTCGTTCTTGCCACTCTCTTCCTGACAACTGCCAAGCTCCTCTTCTCAATTTTTCCACTACAGCACTCGCGACCTTTTCTTCTTCGTCACATACGTGAATACCTTCGTATAGCATTTGCCGGACCTGTGTCATTCTTTGAACGCACTTGATAAACCAGTTCACACCTTCGGAATCCGTTGGTGCTGCGTATGGTATTTTAGCCATATTCTCGCGGAATAATCGCATCCTTCCTTGTTGGTCATATTTACAATGATGAGATAAGAAGTGCTGAATCGTCGTGGAATTTAATATTCCAAGAAAAAAATACGGAGGAAGCTTTGTGGTTTGCTTAATCGTAAAATATATGCACTTTCACAAAGTTGTTGAGAAGAGGTTAGTAAAAGTGAAGGTCTTTAATACCGGAATATATGGGAAAAGTTTGTAATTCACCTGATTGGTTACACACACATTGTCTTCGTCGATGAAGAACCGTTGACGTGGCTAAAAATAAGAAAAAAATTATGCATATAAATATATTATGAAATGATAACATCAATATTCAAAAAAAAAAAAAAAAAAAAAAAATCCTATGGACGTGTAAGTAAATATGAAACCTACTTGATTTTTTGAAAAGTATCCGTAATTAATAGGATGGACAATTTTCGTTTTGAAATCAATCCTATAAGATATAAGTTAAATCATAAAATAAGCAAAAAAATTTCGTTTGTAACCAAGTATGATTCATTTCCACGTTAAAAGTCCAAACTATCTATTTGCTTTATTAAAAAACATAAAAATCCATGTAAAGAAAAGAAAAAATAAAGCTGATAACCCCGAATAAAATCTTTACACAGAGATACACGGTTATAATAGCAAACAGCTGATGATTATGTTGCTTACCCGCATTTACTTGTGCCACAATATGCAATTTCCCTGGAGTTCATACCGGTTTGTAAATATATGCGCGCTTCCTTAAGATACTTCCAGAACTCACTATGTTCACCAAAGTCCCTACGAACTTTGTCAACAGCATCTCGATCGACCATTATTAAAGAATACATCGATTTATCCTGTTCGAGCCCACCCTTAGCTATCGTAGTTCCACCAGAGTTGTATGAAATAAAAGGCACATATGCTTCCGCAGGCGAGCTTTCTTTCTTTTCTAATCTTAATTCGTCACCCATTTTCTGCCAAAATTCAGCTTCTTTTCCGCCATTTTTTCCATTCCAATAAAATACTGGACGTAACCAACGTCTACACACATCAGTGCCAAATTTACTGTACGCCCAATTTGTTCGAACAACGAGAGCGTAAACTGGATTCGTATTGGGGCCTCTGTGCCAAATTAATGGGTTATTTTCAACCCAAGTATGTTTCATGCTAGCATGGTCACACAGAGAAGGTAGATGCGAGGTAATGGTACGGAGATAGGTGCTCACTTCTGAAGAAGGCATTAAAAACGTAAACGAGAATGAACTGGTCTGAGACGGCAACTGTGTTGTTGGATACGGCGGTGTCAGCTTGTAATGCATATCCTTTTCGAACTGAGTAGTGAGGTTCGAATTAAAATTATTGTAGGCTTGCAGAGTTTCCTGCAGAGTTGCCTTGCGATTCATGTATCGTAAGAAAAGAATTTTGGGCTCCGATACGGCAGGTCGTACAGAAGGGACGCCAGCTGTTAGGATCTCACGTCTACGACGTAGTCGAAATATTAGAGAATCTGTCTGTATTTTACGCCAGACTTTAAACGGTTCGAATTGGAAAAATTCAACGAGATGACACCTCTGCCATAACCATGCTCTATAGTATGTATGCAATTGGACGGAATGATTGGTAAGAATTTAACCATTTGATGCGGAATTATAATAAAAATAGAACAATTTTGCGCTCTAACCTCAATTTATCGGCGAATTCTAATCCCATCCATTGGCTTGCTATCGTATATATAAATAAATAAATAAATAAATATAAATAAATACATTAAACATATTTATACACGTACATACATATGTATATTAAACAAGTTTTTTTTGTTTTAGTAATTATTAAATGTATGATGACTCTATCAATGAACACTTTTTAATATGCTATTGTTTAAACGCATAATTTGAATTATGTGAAGTCACACAAATCTAGATATTTTCGTCAAACAAATATAGTTACATGAAAATCTTTCACGAAAACTATAAAAACAAGTTTCAAAACAAGAAACATAAAATGCAAGGGGAAAAAAATTTGCTTACCACTAATAAGACAAATCTCGCCTGTTTCTTCTTTACATCTTTCGACGCAGAACCAAAAAAAATATGCATAAGCTTGCATTCCACCTTTACCCAAAACTCTTTCGTCAAAGAGCTCACTATCAGGCTCCGATATAAACCCCGTCTTTCTAATCATATATGGTGGATTAGTGACGATAAAGTCAAACTTGAGATTTTGGGGTGAACGCAATAATTGTAAATTTTCACATTCCCAAGCATGTTCACCTTTTTCTTCTGGAAGGTATAAATTTAAGGTATCATTACGAAACAAATGAAACCTCTCTAATTTAATATTATTATTATAGTTGTTCAGCACAAGAAACCGCTTAAAGAGCGGAATGATGTGCAGCGTGATATTTATTTTGCATAGCAGGTATGCAATCACGTCGATCTCTATACCCCAAAGATTCTTGGACAATGAAAGAAGAAGATTGGAGATCGCTCTCGGATTATTCCATACATTGGGACATTGCTGAGCTGCAAGAGTCAGACGACTTATAAACTCACAGAGGAAGGAGCCTATCCCCATACAGGGATCTAGAACGCTAGGAGCCTGAGGAAGACTTCCCAAAGGAGACACCAAAAGCTTATCCAACCAAGTATCGTTTCCTTTGTTAACTAACACACGGTCCCACATGAATATCATAACCTCCCTTGGAGTATAAAATTGACCATGATCTTTTTGTTGTTCTTTGGCAAAGACATTTAGAAAATGTTTTGTATAGAACATTGATAATATTGACTCAATTTGTTCAATTTGCTCCAATGTAAAATGAACTCCAAGAGTTTGAAATCTCGCCGAAACGGTACAGGATTGATACTGAGGGTTCCTCACAAAAGCATGATAGAACCATGTGAAAGCTTCTATATTTTCTCCCTTGCTTTGCAGTTGATCATTATTAAATGGCATATTACTACTTTGTTCGGAAAAATTATCTTCTTCATGAAAGATTTTCATGAAATCTTCTACTTTTGGTACTACTTCGCTATCCTCCCGCATAAAATCCAAAGCTATAGCGTCAAACAACATTTGGATTACGGTGACAAAAGATGTCTTTTGACAGTAGAAATTTAAGATGTTTCTGAATAAATCTACCACAGTAAAAGTTGACATCATGGGAGAAATTGGTGGAATTGTGGGGATTGAAGAAACTGCAGCGATAAGACCTCGAATTTGATCGTCGTCATTGATAGTAGGAAGAGAATTGGCCAGTTGTGAGGACGAAGGATCATTGACAAATTTATTATAATCGCGACGAAGGCATGAGAGAATGAAAGGATCCAATCGTTCCAAACCGGGAAGATCTGAAAAATATGTAAAAAGGATCGAAATTAATAGGTACCAGTACCAAATTTGGTATTTATTTCTAATTTCATCCAATAAATAAGTAACCATAAACAATAAAAATTTTCCGAAAAATTTGTAATATTTTTTTTTTTTTTCTTTTTCTTTTTGAAACGCTCGCCCAAACCCATTAAATTCCTACCACCTTTAACACCAAAAATAATTAAATTATTTTTTTTTTTTAAAAAAAAAAATCTTCCTTACCTGAATGATTTTTTGTAATTTCATTCCAAATATCATATTTAAAATCATCCAATACGATGCCTAGAACTTCTACGACTTTACTTACTAAATCTTCAGAAAGCAGGTTTGTAGAAAAGGATGAAAAATTTGATGCGAATGTTCCTTGTCTTCTATGTGAATTGCTTGACTCGTTCTGAGCCGGGTTGACAGTCTTGAATATATAGGGGGTCGGAAATGTCATTTCCGAATTCTGTCGCGTTTGAGTTGAGTCTTGAAAATAGTAATTCCATGCTTCAGGTCTCGGATCTTCTTCAACATCGTTAAGAACAACGCTTAGCCAATCGCCACTGTTATTCGATGAAATTTCATTAGTAGACTTTGAACGAAGTCTTTTAGAACGAGTGAAGGTCGTGCTATCGATTTTTTTAACTACATTTGCCATTTTTCAAAAAAATGACTTAAAAGTGTGTGTGTTATTCTATAAATTTTTTGAAGAAACGTTTGTAAAAGGAAAGGTTGTTGTCTATTTAAAGAAAATAGTTTGAAAAGCCACCACCTTTAGGCATATTCAAGACCGACTTTGTCAAGAAAGACGGTTATAAACTTTTCGCTAAAATTAAAGAATACGATGTTTCTATCCGCCTTCCGACAACTTTGGCCAACTCAGAGCCACAGGCGATTATTTAGCGATTTTCTTTGGTGAGACGGTAAAATACAGAGCGATATGGCGAAGAAGGTTGTGTGGGTTAAGCATTTGTTTTGCGTTTTATTATAATTTTCTGTCGTCATGAAAGACATAACACGTGATAGCAACTTTCGGAGGGAAAACAAAATATATTAGGCAGATGCACTAAATATTAAATTGTGATGTAAATAGCTAAATAAGTAGGGGGGTGGGAGGGGTTTGGATAGGAGGGTTTTTTTCGAAAACCCCAATACGTTAATAACCTCCGCCCTTCTAACCCCATTTCCCGATTAACCAGTTTGGTAACTTGTTTGAAGGTGAGAGTTTTTAATAAGAAAGTTTGCATAACTTGCAAAAGAAAGATTTCCGAACTTCCAAATGAGACATGTGTACAACACATATTGTGGCGAAGCGGAAAAAAGCTAGTTGTATATATATATATTTTTTTTTTTTTTTGGAAAAAAAGTTTTTTTTTTTTTTTTTTTTTTTTGAGTTGTTTTATTTGGACATTTGGGGGAGGGGAAAACAAAGACAACTGTATGTATGTATTGAGGTACCGAGTTGTGAGGATAATTAATTTATTTATATCATAATTTACAGTATCGAAAACATAAATACTGTCAAATGAATGAAAATCATTATTTTTTTTTTATCCTAATTAAAACGTTCGGTACACTGTACTTCATACCTGTTTTTTTTTATTTTATTTTTGTTTTTTTTTGTTTTTTTTTTTCTTAAAATGGCGCGGTCAGCATATAAACTCGAATATTCTAAAAGATATAAAAGAACGCGCTTTATCAGATAATAAATTTAGGTACTCGCGGCTAGACCTTCAAAAAAAAAAAAGAAAGAAAAAGAAAACGCCAAAAAAAGAAAAAAAAATTTTTTTTTTCTCAAAAAAAAAAAAGGGTGATTGTGAAGAATAATTACCACTCATGTAATGACATAATCAATGATTTGCTAATCCAAGATAATACTAATGGACTTCCAAAATTAATGTTTGTATCATTAGATTTTGCGAAAAAAAAAAAAAAAGAGCTAATAAGTGATTGATCGACCAAAGAAGATTTAACGTACAACATGCTCGTTTACCGAAAAGAAATTTTTTTTTTTTTTTACATTAACAAATCTATTACAATCGATTACATCACACTTCATTCAATTGTAAATGAGAAACACAATACAAAAGGAAGCACAATACAAACGGATGCAAAGAAAACAATAATTGTCCAAATATTTTTTCATGGCTCAAAAGAGGAAACATCCGTAAACGCCTTTTGATAAATGATTGAGAGCACAATCTAACAAATAGTTCTTGTGACCTATTACATCTAATAAAAAAAAATGATGGGATTCACAATGAACTTTATTTATTTTATTAATTTATACAATTCATAACATGATAGTATATTCAAAAATGGAATTAATTTTACCATTCAACAGATAATCCGACACAAATATGGTCAGCCCAACCACCAATCGCGAAAGTTAATATCACATATTCGTGTATTAGTTGGTGACATGTCTTGGTAGATTAATCCCCCATATTTTGAACCCTAAATTTCACGAACCCAGGGTCGGGAAGTGAGGGCAAAAGAGAGCATTTAGACCATATATATAAATATTGTACTCGTACAATCCACCTAAACCTTAATATTATCACCACGATTCCTTATCATATGGAATTGATTCGTGTAATTATTTTTGTACTTATGTGACTTGAAATTTTTCGTGATTCGTTCCTGGTGATCTGTTGATTAGTTTTCAATGGTCAAAAAAAAAAAATTGAAAAAAAAAATGGCTTTTTTTTTTTTTTTGACAAAACGCGAAAAAAAAAATTACATGTATGTACGTCATGATTTAATTGACCCAATTACCTTTTGGATCTAACCAATCTAGGCGGAATTATGCCGGAGTTTATCATTAATTAAACTAGATTAAGTAATATAATACTGTATTGGAAATCAATTGAATTCGCGTCTTTTTTGTTACGGTTTCACAATGCTTACTACTACCTGGCGATCAGGTTTAAACTGTTCCACCGGGAAATTCTTTGTGCGTCTTTTGCGTCTTTGAGAAAAAAAAAGAAATTGTAACAAATTCGGAGCTTATCTCTTTATGTCAAAGTAATAGCCCGAACATCTCCGCAAAAAAAAAACTTTCAAAAGGAATTGAATAAAGACTTCGCTACGTCAATTACGTCAGCCATTCTCATTTGTCACCAACAAAAAGTATTGCTGCGGATATTTCGAACAAGATGGCAGATTGATAAGAATTTTTTCTCTCTCTCTCTTTTTTTTTTTTCCTATTTCCTAACAAATTTTTATTTTCTTCTAAAGAATTAAAAAAAAAAAAATAGGAAAACTCGTTTTTTTTCCTTTATTCATATTCGCTCCCCACCATCTAAAAAAGAAAAAAAAAAAAAAAGCCATTCCCACCCCTTTTGAAAGGTATAATAACATCATGTCTTCATGATGGTAAGCAAGATTACAAAATCTATTTACATGACAAATATTAAGCCTCAAAAAAATTTTTTTTATCTTGTTTTAAAAAAAAAACCATTACCTCATGATGTAAATTCATTTCTTGGTAATGATATTGTTTTGATAATAGCAACAACGTTCGTCGCTCGTTTTTCGTTCGTTAGCAAAATGTGCTTTCGTAATCCCGTAGAACAATAACCGATTGTAATACTTTGTCTTTATATGGAGGTTAAATAATAAATACTTTTGAGTAATGATTATTCTAATTTTTTTTTTACTCTTTTTTTTTTAAAAAAAAAGGGGGCACCCCCTTATCATAATATTGGGTGTTTGTTTCGATTATTAGAAAAGAATATAATAAAAAATTTAAATGTCTCGCGCGTGACACGTAAAATATATTTCGGAAGGAAAGATATATCCTTGGGGCTCCTTCCATTGCACTTCCTCATTTGTAACTAGCCCATCAATAAAAACGCACCATTCAATTCGCTTCATTCGTATGTTTAAAGTCTTTGTTTATGCAAATCTTTGTCTAATGGTATCACGGAAATCCCGCAAGTAATGAGGTAGCGCGCGCCTTTGTCTTTTTTCTTTGTTTTTTTTTTTTTTTTTTTTGAGACTTAGATTAACTTTAAACGAAGTCTTATTCTTATCAAAACCTCCGCATATTATCCTCGTGTGGTAATGAATTTCGAATTATTTGGTTCACATGTCCTGCATTCGAAAAGGGAACACGAGATTTTTCTTGAGATGGTTAGTTATCAAAAAAAAAGTACATTGTTTCTAAATTGAATAACAAGGTTAACCCTTTATTTTATTTATAATTTATTAAAGTTTCCTTCTTCGGATTCAAACGTTAATCCTTTCAATCGATTCATTGGTTTAAAAAAAGCGAATGATATTTTAATTATTGAGTTCCTAAAGTTGGACCTTGAGAGACCGGGATAATCTCGTTTGGATGGGTAGCACCGAAAAAAAAAAAAAAAAAGGATGAACTTCATACATTTTAATACAAAAACGTTTTTAAAAAGATTTATAATATCCAATGTATTGTGAATCGATCACAAACTCCACAAAAGGACAGATAATACATACCGATCTTTTGTCCATTATTCGGAATTTTATTTTTAGACTGATTGGATGATGTGTGGATGTTAAGCTGAGGGTTAGTAATAATCTTTGTCATTACGGATTTAAGAAATTTGGATTATGTTGACGTAATTAATTATCTCTCACATTTAAATACAGTGGTGTGCAAAAAAAATGAACTTTTTTAAAATCACGATAGGTTCACAAGTATTGCGTCAATTAAAATGTTT
>CAJVPQ010001791.1:0-16397 GCA_910591825.1 Funneliformis caledonium
CGTTATAAAAATTCTTTACATCTTGGATATAAAAAAAAAAAGATCGAAAGTTTATGAACATCACTAAATTTAACCACTAATTAAAATAATACACGTGACATTTTTAGTTTCGTCATGTTTCGGACGTTTCGCCAGATTTCGGAAATTACGCCAGGTTTCAAAAGTTTCGGAATAGCCAAACTGAAACCTAAAATAGGCGAAATGTTTCGCCAATCACAAAGAAGTTTCGCCCAAAACATTATTGTTGATCTTTATTCTTCTTTAAAATCTTATTTAATTTACAAGAAACATTATAATCAAGCCATTTTCATTAAAACTTAATCAGAAAAATAAGTGAAATTTAAAAAATGAATAGTTCTTAAAAAACAAATAACTTCTGAAAAAATAAATAATTTTGATTAAATATTGATGAAGATGATAATATTAATGATAATATTAATTCTAACATTATAGATAAGTTTGAAAAAACTAAAAAGTTTTCTAAAAGCTAATCATTAAAAGATTTATCAGAAATCACAATAATAATTAAATTCAATAATCAAATCATATAAATGCAACATTTAAAAGATTAAAAAATGAAATAGAAAAATTAAACCTAAAATTATAGAGAGCTTATAATTATATAATTAAGATTTAAAATTTATATGACTATATGTAAAAATCATTCTAATTTATCAGTTAAAGAATATCTTAATTAGGTTAAAAAATACAAAATTTAATTTATCAAATAAATATGAAAAAATTATTAATTTTTTTTTTTTAATAATTTTAAATAATAATATTAATTTCTATTACAATAAATGTTTATCTATCTATAAATAATAATTTATTAAAAGATTATAAAACTAATAATCTTTTATTAAAGAAAGCTGATAAAAGAATAAATTTCTTCTATTTATTCTACAAAATATCATTCTATTTAATATTTAATAGAAATTATTAATAAAGTTTAACTAATACAATTTTATCTAAAAGTATATGAAATTATAGAAAAAAATAGTGTTATCTTTAGATTAGATATTTATGAATAACATTAGGAGTTAAATGCAGTTACAAAAAAAGGTAAATAAAATCTTAAGATTTAATACCTTATGTTTTACAATATTATTAAAGATAGATATAATAATTAAAAAAAATAATACAATTAAGTTGCAACTTATAGTATAATTAAATTTACTTATGATGTAATTAAGTTGCAATTTAATTGAAATTTAAAAGTAATTATAGAGACTATCTTTAAATATCATTAAAAATTATTATATGTAATTATAAAAAGTTTTTTAAGATACTACTTTATTTTAATTAAATTAATTAGTAAGATAAATACTAAAAATAAATATATTGTAAACTTTTAATTTATATAAATTTTTGATTAAAATAACTTATTCAAAATAATTAGATATAATAATTATTAAATTATTAGACTAAAAACTCAACTAGAATTATTTATAAAATGTTAAAGATTTTAAGCTTATTTATAAAGACTTGAATTTGTAATCAGAGTTTAAAAAAAATATAAATTAAATAAAAATTTAAAAAATTTACATATTTGATAAAATAAGCTTGATAAAATTTTATTATATAAATATTTATTAATAAAAATAATTTTTTTCTATTTAGATTAATATCAATTTTAATACAAAAAGCAAAGTTTCAAAAAGTGAAAAAAATATAATCAATTTGATCTGAAATTTATTAAAGATAAAAATCCTTTTTAAATAATTTGATAAAAATATTCAAAAAAATATTTTAATTTAAAGATAAAAAAATGAGACAAATTATTATATATATTATAAGAGATAAAGAATACATTCAATTTAGATAATGAATATAATAATAAAATATTGTAAATAAATTTGTTCTAAAATACTGTTAAAAATAAAAAAATAAAAATAAAATATTATTATAAAATAAAATATTATTTTAAAGTTTTAAAATAAATTGTAATTTATAATTGATTTCTGAATTTAATGTAAATTTGATTAGCAGATCCATTATTATTATAACAATTTATTAATATGATATATTTGGTATATTCTTTGTCTGTATTATACAGTACAGAATCTCTATAATAGGAATTTTATTATAGTAAAATGAAACAAATTTAAAATGTAAAAAAAAAATTTATTATATATAAAATTGAAAATTTAATTTAATAAAATAAATAAACATGATTTGTACTTTAATAATTTTGAATTAAAATTTTAATATCTTCAATATTAATAGAGTTATACCAAGTAAATTTATCTAAAATTAATTATAAAAACTAAAATTGAAAAAAATAAGTGATGATAAATTCATGAAAACAATTCTTTTATCATTTGTTTAAAATGTTTGTTTTCATTTGAACAATTTTTTATCATTCATTTGAAATGATGTTTTTATTATTCAAATCAAATAATTCTTTTATCATTCATTTGAAATAATATTTTTATTATTTTAATTGAACAATCATACATGGGTTGAATTACAACAAATTATTCCTAAAGCATTAGATTCATTTCCTTTAGTTACAATTCAAAAATATACACAAAATTTATAATGATATATGGATATTTATAGAAAAGGTATTACTGGAACAAATAGCAGAATTTGCAACTAAAAAATATGTGTACCTGATGCAATTTATAATGAAATAATAAAATAAAATAAAATAAATTGTTTTATATGATTTTTAAATTCTAGCAAAATTGAAATCCAATCTCAGGATTAAATTTTATTAATGCTTTTTTAAGTTCTTATTATAGAGACTATATCAAAATACTTTTATTTTATTTAATTTTTTAATTTTTATATATTCTTTCAAACAATTAAATAACAAAACAATAACCATTAAATTTTATAATCATTATTTAGTTAATATTTTTCTTGACTACGAAAAACTACTGCCATTTTTTTTTTTGCTATCAAAATAGTTAATAACAATCGATGAATACCATAATCGTGGTTTTCTAGTTGTAATATGCGTGTAATTTCGTTAAAATAGGTAACGCAGAAAAATTTTATTTGTTGTTATTATTACACAAAAATTGTCACATAATTAAAAATTTGTTAGTGCATTCGAGTTCTCTTTTAACTATAAAGAATTTAAAGATTAATAAGAAATATAATAAGATTCAAAATAAGCTCGAGACAAATACTTACTGTTTTATTTACTTGAAGTGTACTTGATTCAAGCTCCATTTGTGACTTCGTCATTTTATTTTGAAGAGACGAATAGCATTGAGTAACATCGGACGCAAATGACTTAAATAACTCGACAAGTTGTTTATGAAGTACGGATGACTCATCGTTTGCTTGTTGAGGACAATTATATATAAAATGTTAGAAGTTTGTCATTCTAAATATGAATTATTCGTAAATCAATATACCTGAGACAGTCAATCGTTCCAAAGAAGTCAATGTTGATTCAATTAAACTTTTATATTTGTCCAAATGTGAGGACATTCCTTTCGTTATATTATTGACGTTTGCGGATAGATCTACTTTACTTTCCTATCGTACCATTTATTAAATGTATTTAATGAACAATTCGCATTAATATTGATTTTACGAAAGGGTATCTTCTTTACCTTTATAAGATATGCGAGGTTCTCCTTTGTAGATGAATATTGTGATTTGTGACCGCTTAAATATTTTGTGTTGGATGTCTTCATACCCTCAAGCGCCGTAAGATTTGCTTCTTTACATAATTCAATAGGTATTTTTAAGTTAAGAATAATAAAAACACGTCATATTTATTTATAGTAGATGTAAAAGGATATATTTAACGTTCTGTTGAGTTGAATCATGTACTTTATCATAAGTTTCCTTGAGTCTATCTATTTGAGCATTGGTAAATTTGTTAAGTTCTTTTTTGATAATGTCCAATAATTCTTCGTTCAAGCTTGTCGCAATGTTGCATTCTTTTTTTATGGCATTATCCAATAAATCATTATGTTCTTCGAGGCAACGAGTCTAAAGCGTGATGGTTGGTAAGAATTTAAAATTTTCCTAAACGAATTTTGAAAATATAAGAATACCACCTCCGTCTTAGCTGCCTCTTCAGTAATATTTTGACAAGCAATAATGGCCTGGTTTTGAGAATCGATATGCTCTTGCGTTGTAGTCACCAAAGTAGATATCTCCTCATCGATCTTGGCATGATAAGTTTGCATCTTAATGATATAATAGGATGCGCATTGAGGGTGTATATTGTATAAAAAAATAAAAATAAAAATAGAGAAATACCAATAATCTAACCTTAATAGATTGACCTGCCAACTCATCATGCAAACTTTTGAGCATAGTAACAGAATCCTTGCGTAATCCTTGGTCCTTTTTAATTGCAGCTTCTTGAAACCCTTTACGAAGTTTGTTTATTTCACCAAAAAAGGTGGTGACAACATCACCGTCACTAGTAAAAATTTGTTCAAGCATATTTTTCTGTTGCTCAAATCTATCAAGTTGTTCATCAATATATTTATGATACTCCGATATTTCCTACATTAATATATTCATTCAATAAGAAGTTTTCTAATAATTAATCAAGAATAAATACAAAATATCTATTATGAACCTTTGTACGCTCCTTATAAGCATCATTTATTTTACGGGAAACAGTTGATCCAAATCCCATGCTCATTGCCTTTAAATCATTAAATTTTGTCTGTAACTCTTGGAGGTTCTTTCGATGTTGATGATCAATTAGAGCCTGTCGTTCTTTATAGCATATTAGGTTAATGTGAGAACTTAAAATTTTGTCTATATAACATTACTTGCCTTTTGTGATAATCAAATCTCGCTCCAAATTCTGAACTTTTTCGACTAGCATTTCCTTTTCTTTTTGTAATTCTTCACACTCGTCTTTTCGACTCTTATTCTCATTCACTAAGAATTGATGTGTTTCTGCTGACATGAAAATTCCATTTTTATCACGAGTAGCCTAAAAATGATAATTCATTTATATAATCAATATTGAAAAGGAATGCTATTAATCTTTGAAACCATACTCGCAAATCCATTTCCAGGCGTTCGATTTTATTAATATAATCTTTTATCAAAGCCTTCTTCGTGACACGTTGATTAGCAACCGGCTTGTTACGAATGTTCTTTGCTCGGTAAGCATAATCTAAAGTTGACATGGTCTCATCATAACATGATTTTGCGGGAGATACTGTTGCAATAATACATGTTTTAGTTTTGCCTCCAAGAGAATCTTGCAAAAGACGAGTCAGCTTGCTTTCCCTAAATTATGAAAGTATTAATCAATAAATTTAACTTAAAATGTTAATTATCGATTTTGGTCAAAAATACCTAAAGGGAATATGTAAGCAACGTTCGTTAAGGGCATTTATACAACGACCCAACGTCAGTAAACTTTTATTTATATTTCCAGCTTCTTTTGCTCTGTTATTTTCAGCTCCTGACCGGCCAATGCACTCCGAGCCTGCCAAATCCACCAAATTAAATTTTCCGACCTTGAGCAAGTCTTCTCCATCTGCCATGGTTTCTTTGATATGCACTGTAATAAAGAATACAGAATGGGAACGACTGAAAAGCAATAAAAAAGAAAGGTTGGTAAAAAATAGTCTTATTGTAATAAAAAAGGGAATACTCTTATGATACCTTGAATTTTTGTTGCAATTAGTTTGTGCAGCATGTCGTTTAACAGAACCTTGCTTCAAAACTCGTATTCCATCAGCTGCATTCTTAATAAGTACTTCTTCATGACCATTAAGTATGCCTTTTTTATTTCCTTCATCCTGAATCTTCAACTTTCGTGCATCATCATTAGAAGAGAGAAGATCTTTAAGATCTTCATTGTATAATTCAATATAAGAAACCTTGACTGAGAAATCTTGAGCTTCTGCTTCTAAATCCTGAAAAAGGTTAAAGAGGGTACGCGGAATAATACCGGCATGTTTATTCATTTGACCGTTCGCAATGTCTAAATTACCCTCCATCGTATATGTTTTGCCAGTTGAAGTTTGTCCGTAGGCGAACAGAGTACAATTGTAACCCGCTTTAACCTCATGTAAAATAGGGATAACGATATGATCAAAAATCTTTGCTTGATCTGCCTCTGGTCCAAAAACTCTATCGAATGTATACGTTTTGAGTACTTTGTCCGGTGATTTTAATTGTACCTCGCGAAAGTTCGTTTCAATAATGACCGGTGCGTTTGCGGCGATTTCACGATCAATACGTCCTCTATATAGTTAAAATCATAATTCTTATTTAATATGGCTATGAAACGTAAAGAAAGTAAAATATCATCACATACCTGCAACGCACAATAACCTGAATATTAATTTCTTTTTCGCCATCCTTTATATCATTACTTCTTCTGCGTTTCCTTGCTCTTTCTATGCAAACCTCACTACTAAATGATATGTCCATTTTTGAATAATAAATGTTCGCACGCCTTTCGGGTAAACAAAAGAGTACAAAATTTTATATAGGCGATTTATTTATATGTTTTTTTGTTTTTTTTTTTTATCCAATTACGTCATTGACACGTCTTAAAAAGATACGCGTGAAAATAACATTCTATGATCACGTGACTTATGGGAAAATTTTTCCGCAGTTTCGCATTGAATAAATTAAATTCCGATTGAATGGAAGAAAAGTCAACCGAGCATGTAATTTTTATAAAACTTTATTTCAGAAATTTTTGAATTTTCGCTCGTTATATATTAAAACGAATTTAAATTGTTTTTGTAGGCAGGATCAGAATCTGAGGTTCGGAGATAGTTTAAATGAACAAATTAGTAAGGTTCATTATTGGCTTATGAAAGCTGAGCCTGAATCACGAATTGTCAAGGGAATAGACGTCAAGTTTAGGTTAGAATTACAACAAAATATATGATTTTCTTATTTACATATTTCCATTAATACAAGGTACTTATATTTTAGCATTGACGATTTAGCAAACATGCCTAACGGGTAAATTTTTAATTTAATCAAAATAAATGATTTATAAATTATGAAATTAATTAATTAAATCATTCTATATTCGTTAACAGCGTTTCTCAATGGGATGGTGTAGTAAGTGTCAGTGTTTATGTATAATCACTTTATTCGCTATAAATCGTTGATTTTTTTCTTATATTATAGAGAAATTATGAAGCACGTAATAATATGAAAAACGGGATGAAAATCAAAGACAAAGTAATAACATGTTACATTGGTATCTCTAAATTTTTGAAGATTTCAGCATTTAATATGTATAAATTACAGGTGTTATTTTATCATTCCAATTGCAAGACACCTGGAATAGCGGGTAAGGATAGAATCGTTAATTATTTTGAACATTTGATCTACAAAAGTTTTAAAAAATATTATATATTCAGGATTAGCAGAGGTACAACTACTACTCAAAGTAATTTTTTTTTTTTTTTTTGCATTTATATTCGACTTTTTTTTTCTTGTCATAATCTTATTAGATAGTGAAGGAGGCTTATCCAGATTGTAAGTTAATAGATTGAATTATTGGTATTTCAATAATTTATTTAAATTATCTTCCTTTTTTTTTGAATGTAGATACTGCGTTTGATGAATCCCATCCATATTATGATCCAAAGTCAAATAAGGATAATCCAAAATGGTTTATGGTAAAAACATTTAGCATGATTACTATAATCTCGGCTTAATAAGATAAAAAATATTCGACACATAAATTTTTTATTATTTTAATAGGTTGATGTTAAATTTGTTCGTAAGTTCAACCGTTTAATTACACTAAAGGAATTGCAAGCTCATAAGGACGATGGATTGAAAGGTATGGCACTATTGAGCCGTGGACGTTTATCTATACAACCCGTGAAGAAAGAGCATTATGATTTTATTTTGGAATTAGAAAAGAAAATATGATTTACTAACTAGTTTGACTAAAAGTCACGTTACCATGGATTTTTTGGTTATTTTGGTATACCTGTTTAAAATTGATTGGCTGGAATTATTAAAATATATTGTATCAAAATATTATAATATATTTCATAAGATGATAGTTATACAAAATTTTTAGTTTAAATAAAGGATTTATAAAATTATAAAGTTTTTATCTTAGGAATATAAGATTTTTTTTTTGATCATGTTAATAATATAAAAGCTATTTTATTAAGAGAAAAACAAATTTAAAAAAAACTTACCGTTCTGATTGGTCCGATTGGATGACGTTATTATTATGGTGCAGGAAGTTTATACAATATAAATGTACAGTAACTTAAAAATCTTTCAACTCTTAAAAAAAATAAAATTTATAAAAAATAAACTGATAACTTTATTCTTTGAGATAAGTTCTATTAAATTACTGGTCAGTTTTTTAAATAAGTTTTATATAAAAAGTTATAGGCATTTAAAATTGGATAATTTTCATATGATTGTCTTAAATTTAAAACATATGAAGATGGCCAGTAAAAAAAGGAGAAATCCACTTTTAGTCAAAAATTTTTTTATTCGTTCACTCTGCTGATCATGCTCATGTGAACAAGACTAGTTTAATAATTAAAATTACTTAAAATTTGTAGATTTTTCCCTTTTCTATTTGATTGCCTCTCATATATTATTGATTAAATTTGAGTTGATATTATAATAATTAATCATAATGTCTGAATTATTATAATTTTAAAATAATGCACAAAAAAAATTGATTGATATTTCATTTTCATTGGTTAGTTACTAATCACATAACAAAAATTTGAAATATTGTTAAATTAAGACTTTCAATACTAAATAAATAATTTATTTATTTGTTATAATTGAATAAATTTGTTATATGGATAACAAATTTTTTTATAATGAAAATTTGATTAGCCTGAACTAAAGTTACTAAACAAAATCTAGATATTTTATAAGTTGTCTAAATGAAAAAAGGTAAAATTTAACAAAATTATATTAAAGAATCTGCAGAATTCTGAAAAAGATAAAAATATATTAAAGTTTATAAAATGTGAAATTATACTAAAACTAAAGATAACATTACAACTAGTTACAACTATGTGATACTTATTTGTCACTGGTTACAACTAGTTGCAACTCAATTTTTATTAATGTTGCAACTAATTGCAATCCTGTGATGCTTATTTGTCACCGGTTGCAACTAGTTGCAGTGCTATCTTTAATTAAACCTTAGTAAAAATTAGTGAAATTATAGTTTAGATATTTTGTCAAATTTTAAATAAGTAACCTTAGTTCAGATAAATAATTAGTTATAATAAGAGTTAATTTGTATATTCAAATAATATTTTGAATTTTAGTAAAAAAAATTTACCTTTTTAATATATATTTACTTTCATTTATTTTTATGATAATTTAGTAGACATTTTGTAATTATATAATAAAATTTCTAGTTAAACTTCTAATATTTCAATATACTTTACTATAATATTTATTATTTTTATTTAAAATAGTATAAGTATAAATTTGTTCACTTTTTATATTATATCTAATTTCAAAGTATTATTTTGTAAATGATAATTTTTCTTTTATTTACATCTTTTTGACTTTTACTTCTAGAACTACTTGTTTTTATTTCCTTATTTTTAATAAATTTACTTAAAAAATTAAAATTAAAATTTCCTTTTTTACTAAAAAAGTTTATTGAATTCATTCAATATTAGTATCTTTAATTTGAATATAATAGAATTCAATTTCATTTTTATATAAATATTTATTTATTTAAAATTTTAACTTAACAAGTAGTAATTCTTACTTTCTTAGTAAAAATTTCAATTTATTATAAATTTGTTAATCTTAATTTACTAATTACTACTTATAAAAATTGAATAAAGAAGAAAATAAAATGGGTTAATATAATCATATAATTTCATAAAATTATATTTTTATTTTAAGAAAGATTTTTAAGTGAAATTAAATAAAAAATTTTTTTATTATCTAAATGGTTATTTAAATATTACTATCTAGAATTTATTAATAGATTTATCTACTTAAAATCATAAAATATAGATATCTAGTTTTAATTTAAATTGAGAATCTATTCAGATTAAACAGATTAAAGATCAAATAACACTTTTTATATAAGCATATAAAATAAATACAAATAAAATCTTAGAAAAAAATGCGAAATATATTTGTAAATCTTAGCTGAAAGTATTTCGTATATTATACAATCTTTTCTTTTATAGTATTATATAAGAGAAGACATTGATAATAATAATCTAAAAAAAATACAATTTCTAAATCTTTTATATTTTATATGTCTTCTATGTCATCTATGCTATTTATTTCTTTTATATAATATATTATTTTTATTTATTTTATTTTATTATATCATTTATTTATTATATTATATTTATTATATTTATTCTTTTATTTCTTTTATTATATCGATAACTTTATGTATTTCATTTTATATAAATAAAAGACATTTTCTTTTAATTTAGCAGTATATCTTAAAGATAGTTTTATTAGATAGTTTACTTTAATTTTTCTAATATATTTGTATAGTACAGAATGCTGACTGAGATAGTATTCATTTATTATTATTATTAAATAAACTGTCTATTGATCAACACTACTTCTAAATCAATTATAAAATTAACCTTCTATTTAATATTTAAAACTATCACTTTACTTATCACTTATAAGCATCTTAAAGAACTGACTATAATAATAGCAGAAAATTTTTTTAATAATTACTACAAGAAATTTTATCAAATATTTTCTATACATTTTAAATGATCAATCTTTTAGTAAAGATATTTACACTTTTATTTATTTATTATTTATGCTTTTATAAAATACTTTCTTAATTTTCTAAAATATAATTGTAATATCTTAATTTAGTAACTTATAATCTTAACTATTTAAACTCAAATATTATATTCATTAATATTTTATATAAGTTAGAATTATTTAATATTATATAATGAATGTAAAGACTTATTTTATAAAAAATAAATATATTTACAGAATTTTTTTTATGTATTATCCTGAATTTTTATTATAATAGAATATTTTATAGAAAATCAATACATAAATTATTAATTATTTATTTAAATTTAATATCAATATAACGTGTCTAATTCACATTTAGATAAATAACTCTAAATCTGATTTAATCTAAAAATATATGTAAAGTTAATTGATTAACTATTACAAAAAAATATCAATTAATACATAAACTATTAATACTTTTTATATTTTACTTAAATTATTTATACTAGTAAAAGCGATTAGATTAAAATTATGTTCTCTTTTAAAGATGATTTATCAGTGATATATAATTTAATTTTTTTGCAATTAAAAACTTTATTATACTTTTTAAATAGATCCTCTTCTTAAAGTAAATTTTTACTTCTTAATATATTCTTCTTAGAAAGTTAAATAAGTACTTCAAAAGGGTAATATTTTTTTTTGCAAAAAAATATATTATTAAAAAATATTATTGTAGTAAAGCAATAATAAATTAAATACTAATTTCTTAATAAATTAATGTGCATTTTAAACTAAAATTCATTTTATAAATCTATTAAATAGTATATAGTAATCTTTAATACAAATAACTAGCTATTATTTATTTTAGCTTTATATATCTAATAATATCTAAGAAGTTTTAATATAAATAAATATTAAACAACTAATGAAAGTATAATTAGAAGTCACAGAAAAGATATACAAATAATAAAAGAAAAAAAAAAACAATTATAATATAGTAAAGATTTATTTTATTCATTTTTCAATATAAATGAGTTAATCAGAATCAATCAATCTTAAAAATTGTATAATAAAACTATTTATATATGATATAGTAACTTATAATAAGTCTTATATTAAATATATTTTACTTTAATGCAGTATTGGTATTTGGCCATTTGGCTGGTATTTGGCCATAGCCGTTTAGCCATTTAGTCACAGCCAAAATAGCCAAATTTTATTTTAAGTTTGATCAGACAAAAAATTTTTTTTATACAATAGTTCACAAATGAAACAGAAATATAATTGGTTAATTTCAAAAAAAAATTTAACGCCTCTGATATTCAGGACGTTAAAAATTGAAAAATTGATACTTTTGACATTCAAAACATTTATTTTGCAAGAATTTTAATATCCCAAATGTCAGTGGTGTTAATTTTGCAATTTTGAACATCTTGAATGTCAGAAATGTTAATTTTTTGCTATTTTACAAGAAATTTAAACGTCTTGAATGTTAGAGACATCAAGATTTTTTTTGCAATTTTGCAGTAAATTCAATAAATTGCAATTTGCAAATAAACTGTAATCAAAATTAATAAAATAATGTGACATTTAGCCGATTGGTAATTTGACTGCTGATTTTAGCCAATCAGCTAAATTGACTAATGGCTAAAAAATAAGGCTTAGCTACAACTAAATACTAACTATATTTTAATGATTACGTTAAAAGATTAAATCATGATTATATGTAAAATATATAAAAAATAATAAATTTATAACAAGATTATTAATTATAAAAGATTAAAAATTTAAAACTTTTGGATATCTAATTAATAAATATTTTAACTTTTTATATTCTTTTAAAATAACAATTTTCAGTTTTTTATTATATTATATTTTAAGAAAAAAAATTTTATTATTTTAATATATGCATTATTTTTGCTGATCACAATTAATGATATCTTTAAGTTTTTTAATATTTTTATATCAACTAATAATATGAAGTTAATACTATATCTTTTGTATTTTAAATATAATTCAATATTTGAAAGAAGTTATCAAGTTCTAATCCATTCAAAAAAAAAAAGTAATACTCAATTATTAATTTCTTTATACTTTTTGATTAAAAGTATGAGACTATATGATTTTTATTATATCAATTAATGTAATATTATTAAATACTTTAGTATTATTATAAAAAAGTCATTATCATATAATATTTAACCTATATTATTACATTAAATATAATATTATAAAATTAAGTATGGTTCTTTTGTGATAAATAAAGTTATGATAAATAAGATTTTATATACCATAAAAAACTAAGTCTCTAAAATACTTACAAAAAATAAAAGAAAGATAAGTATTACATAATGTGATAAATATTTTACTATAATTATGTAATAGTAATAATTTTTATAGTAATACTGAAAAAGATTAATATTACCGATCATAACTTATAATCTAATATATAAAAATTAGTTATTTGTTTCCTACATAAACATAAACTTCTAGTATTTAAATATATTTTTTTTAAAAAATCTAAAACTTAAGAATTTTCTGAATTTGAATGATATGAAATAATTGAAAAAGTATTACATTAAGCGAAATATTGTAGATATTCTTGATTATCCTAAATCAATATTCTTAATATTATTGAAAATGTAAAATAATTTTTAATACTTTTAGATCTATTAGATCACTTAAATTAACAGAGAAAAATATTAGATATCTTATAAAAATTATTAAAAAGAATAAACAATAATCTTTAGATAAAATTATAAAAAAATTCAATCAAATATCAATAATTTTAGTAAATTCTAATATTATAAAACATATTTATATAATAAAAGTTTTTATGGTTATATTAAAAAAAAAGAAAACCCTTAATATTTAAAATAAATTATAAAAAAAAAGGTTAAATAGTGTTATATTAGAAGAGATTATAATCTGGGTATAATATAATTAAGGTTATTGAATAAAATCTAAAAATTTTACAAATTATTTAAATGAAAAAGGTAAAATTTAATAAAATTATATTAAAACTTTATTAAAAAATCTGTGAAATTCTAAAAAAAATAAACCTATAACTATATCAAACCTTAGTAAAAAAAATTAGTGAAACTAAAAATTTTAAACATTTTGTTAAATCCAAAATGAATTTAAACAAATAATCTTAAATATAATAATATAGAATAATAAGTCTCGCTTTTATTATTACAAAATTATGCTTATTGTATCTGATATTATTTTCATGAAAAATATGATATAAATTATTAATTTAGTAAAATTAGAAAATTAAGGTATTATGATATAGAGATATTTTATGTAAAATTATAGATTTTATATATATTATAATTTTAAAATATAATTTTTATAAGTTAAAAACTAATTTAAAATATATTTTCAAGATAATAATAATTCTATTCATTAAGAAAAAACAATTAAAGAATAATAAAAGAAAAGAAAATAATAAATAATTTATAATTTGTAAAGTCACTTAATCTTAATTTAATTGAGTATTTATAAAATATTTTAGAAAAAAAAGTCTGTAAATATAAATTATATCCAAAAAGTCTTAATAAATTAATGGTTATTTAAAAAAAAAGTATTATAAAACTAAACTAAAAAATTTTAGAAAATTTAGTAAAAGTATATTAAGAAAAATTTATATTATATTCAATAGTAATAATAATTAACTAAATATTATTATTATAAATAAAAAAAATAAAAAAATTTATTTAAATTTACTTATTAATTTTTTTTATAATTAAAAAATTAAAATTGATCATTAAATTTAAAAGTTATAATAATGTTTTTTAGTTTAATATTTTTGATCAAGAAGTAAATTTGCATATTTATATTTGAAAATTTATAACTTTTCTTAGATTTTAATACTATTTTATATTTTCTATAATTGATTTATTTTTTTGTATTTTAAATTTTATTTCAATTATAATCTTAATACTCATAAAATAATTCAAACTAAGCTATTTTAATTTTATTATTTAGTTTAAAATTAGCATATTCTTTTTTAATAGAATTTATAAACTCAATTTTTTTAACTTTAAATTTGACAATTTTAACTCTACACTGATCAAAATCAAAAAATTAAACATGTGAAAAATTAGCCTAAAATCAGCTTAAAATTGATAAATTATCAAAAATCAGCCTAACTGATTGGCATACATCAAGAATTAGCTAAAATTTAGCCAAAATTTGATTTATCTTATTTATAGCTGATTGGCATACTTATAACCAATTAGTATATATCAAAAATTGGCTAAATTTGACCTATCTTATTTATAGCTGATTGATGTCTAATTAAAATGATTGTATTATTTTAAAGGTATAATATTTTATCATTCTTTAGACATGATAGTTTTATCATTTCTTAAGTATAATGGTATTATTATTCCTAAGGAATAATAGTTTATCATTCCTTATGTATAATGGTTTTATTATTTCTTAGGTATGATAGTTTTATTATTTTTTAAGTATGATAATATTATTATTTCTTAGATATAATAGTGTTATCATTACTTAGATATAATAGTGTTATCATTTCTTAAGTATAATAATATTATCATTTTTAAGGAATAATATTTTAGATACAATAATTTGAACTTTCAGATTTAAACCAATTTGTTAAAATAATATTAAATATTTAGAAAGCTTGCTAAATTAAAAAAACAATTTTATTGATATTAATTTAATATACTATTTGAGTTTATTTCTGATATATATAGATAAATAAGCTTAATTTTTTACTTTTTAAAAAATAATTTCAACTTAAACTTTATCTTTTTACAATTATTTCCAAATTTTCTCTTTTTATATGCTACTAAATGTTAAAAAAAATTATCCTAAGAATAAAAAGAAAAATTTAAGTTGAATTTTATCAATTAAACTGTTAAATTTTTAAATAATAAACTGATTTTTTACTTTTTATAATAGAAATATACCTTCAACTATCAAAATCATATGAAACTCAAGTTGAATTTATTAATTAATCAGTCAACTTTTCAAATAATAAACTGATTTTTTTGCTTCTATAATAGAAAAAAATAATTTCAAGTAATTTAATAAGAAAGTATATATTTTTGATTTTTTATTATTTTATTTATTATTTTTTATATTTTTAGACGATTTTGAAGGATTTTTGAAAGGAAAATAAATTATATTTTATTATTTTATTCTTTTTTTTGAAAATAGTAATATTATAATAATAAATATTTAGGACGATTTAAAGGGATTTTAGATTATATTTTTATTATTTTATATAGTTTTCCACTTTTTGTTTATATTTTTTAAATAAAAAATCAATTAGTGAGTTTTAGTAATATTTTTGTTATATTTTTATAAATTTATATTAGATTTTTATTATTAATAAAATTTTAATATTTAATAAATTTAATAAATAAAATATACACAATGTCATTGTGGGGGTTTTGGGACGAAGTCCCTTACCTTCCACTGACATTGTGTACTCTGTTCTCTTGTAAAATCTATATCGATTTTTTAGTCATACGATTTTTTTTTTGTCCCAATTCCCTCACAAATAAATCATACGAAATTTTTTTTGTCCCAATTCCCCCACAAATAAATCATACAAAAATATATATCAGGAAGTATGTTAAATGTCTCTCAAAGGTTAGGAAATATAATAAAAATTTTTGTCCTAATTCCCCTATTAATAAGTCATATGAAAAATAATTCATACAAAAATTTACAAAATAAATCATACAAAAATATATATC
>CAJVPQ010001792.1:0-16390 GCA_910591825.1 Funneliformis caledonium
ATATTATTACATTAGTTTTGAACATTTAATAAATTCTTTTAATTTCGGCTGAATTATAGCATTATGAGTTAATTTTGGCTAAAATTATAAATTGAAATAAATCGAAATTTTTAAACAAATCGAAAATAATTTTTATGCAAATCGAAAGAATTTTTACGGGTCCCTGATATGAAGTAGAATCTGAAAAAAATAATCTTGATAAAAAAATAGGAAATATTTGTAATTATTTAAATAGTTAAAAGTGTTCCTTCTATTGTTGAGTTATTAATATGTTTCAAAAAGTTAATTGATACAAGTTTTATATATTGATAAAAGAAAAAAGAATAATTACAACATTTTTTGAATAATCCTCTGTAATTTTATTCATTATTATTATTACAGATTTTTGATTAAAATAATTTTAAAGTAAAAAAATGTTTATCAAAAAACATTAGGCAAATATATTTGATAGAAGATAAGAATTAAAGAATTGCATCTTCTTTTCTGAAGTGTTTTTTAAAAAAAAGAAAGAAGTTAATCTATTTTTTTTAAAGGAATATTTATAAAGTAAAAGGCTTAATTAGCTTATTTTACCCTTAAACTAATCCTAATTCTACCCTAATCCTAATCCGAATCCAAACCCTAACTCTAATACTAACCCTAATAATAAATACCCGGCAAATAAAATCCGGCTACCATTTTTTACGGGCGACGCTATGTAAGTTCTATAATCACGAGAAAATTCTTGTTTGAAAGCTCCGTTTGATTTGTTTTGGATTCAGCTGTCTAGGTGATTAAACCCAGCCCTTCCTTATTAAAATCCGGTTTACTTGTTTAGGATTTAGTTTTTTTAGGAGCTTGAACCCAATTAAGTAATAAATGTATTATAACTTATCCTTATAGATTCGTTTTCGTTAATTTCGCGCCCTCAAAGACCTTTGAACCCGAAACAAATTAAACGAATTTTAATAAGGATATTATCCAAGTATAAATATTAAAATCCGTTTAATTTGTTTTGGATTGAGAGGCCTTGGAGGGTGCGAAATTAACGAACACGAATCCAAGTATAAGGCAGCATCTAACCAATCATTTAAGTTCTTGCAAATACATCCCCCCTGCTGTTTATACAGGGCATAACTTTTTGAGGCTTTGATCTCATTTTCACGATTCATAATTTCAAATATATTGAAATATCTAAAAACATCACACATTGATTCAAGAAGTTGACTTTCTGTATCAACTATGTAAGGTTCAAGTATCTACTTGAGTTTTTCAACTGAAATTTTGACCTATAATAGTAATATAAATTAATAAGACCGTTGGAATTAGTTTAGAAATGGAAGTAAAGCCGTTGGCTAATTATAATATAAATTTGAACTATGTTTTTATCTGTTAAAGTTGAAGACCAATAAATTGCTTGACTTCTGTTGCACTGAAATATTATAATTGTCCCTTTATGAATAGCAAGGGATCTCCTTGAGGTTGCTGGCGTAATCACTATATTTTCGTAATAATGTGAATGTTATCAAAGATAATTAATTAAATTGTAAACAGAATATCAACAACCAAATAACAAATATTTTTTTTTACGTATTTTGTTCATTACCTTTTTTAGTAAATATTTCAGTCCCCGTCAATTTTCTTTTTTCAACTTTCTCAACACTTCCTTTCTTTTATATTTTTCTTTCCTCAACATTTCAACTCATCTAACCTCTATATATTCTTAAAGTTGGTGGTGTAAAGTAAGGGGGAAAGTTTCACAAGTTTATTTGTGTTATTGGATGCTTATTATCTATAACTGAAATAACGTTAATTTCGACCAGAATTATAATCAATGATAAATCGTGAAAATCACACACGCGACTCTAGTTTATAAATATAGAGGTAAGTCAAATTCAAATTCAACAATTCGCTTAATTCGCTTCTATATTCCCAGGACAATGTAAATTTCTTTAAATTCTTTTTTAATTATTTGACGGAATTTATTTAGTAAATGAATTATTTTTTATTCCTCATTTAGGACACGACGACCTCCAAAGAAAACAACCACCAGAAGTGTAACAAGAGCTGCAAAAGTGAGACAATCAATATTATCCAACTCATGAATGAATTTACTAACTGTTTAAATATTTAGGAAAAAGCTGCAGCAGAAGCTGCAGCTCAAACCGAAGCAACTGTTATAGAAGGAATAGAAGCTGACGGATCATATGAGATAGAAACAACTTATTCCCCTTCACAAATAGAAATTGAAGAAAGCGAAGAGATTGACGATAGTACAAGCACTTCAATACAAATGGAAGTGGAAGAATCCGATAATTTTAATACTATTTCTTCACAAATGGAAGTTGATACTTTTACCGCTTTTGAACAACCACCACCACCATCACCACCACCACCACCGCCACCAGCACCAGTAGTGATATCGAATAATTACTTAACTTCGATTGCTTCAACTATCGATCATATTCCTTCTACAGAATCTTTTACTTCTGAAAGTAGCTTTCCAGCTCCAGTGAATCTTCATCTTGTACCGAGGCTCTTTAAAAATCCTTATTATAAAACTCCAAAAAAATTTAAAACTCTTAAACAAATCCTAGTCGCCGAAAGAAATTTAAATACGCCTTTAGATGTACCAACTTGTAAATAACTTATTTAAAATTATTTTGATTCGATTACTAATAATGTATTTATATTTATTTGTTTATTTTTAGATTCTAATATAGAAGCACCGCCTTCAATTAAGCCGCAAAAGAAATATTGTGACATTACGGGATTAGAAGTAAACAAAATTACCATCACCAAGTTTGTCCATTATGTTTTATACGTAATTACTTATTCTTTTTTATCTTTATGTAGGCAAAATATACGGATCCAAAAACGCGTCTTCGATACCATTCTGCAGAGGTATATAAAGAAATTAAACAGTTGGCGCCCGGTGTCATCCAAGATTATCTTGGATTAAGACACGCTGCGGTTGTATTAAGATAATTCACCATAACTTAAAAACCTTTTGAAATGTTATAATTAAAATTAGCAAAATAAGAAATTCTTTTAATATTTATATATATATAACATATATACACAATAATATATTTCATTAAATATTCTTTCCTTATAAAATAATATTATAGAGTAAACAAATATAATTTTTTTTTGAATATATATTTTTTCTATATTACAATTATCTATTACACTTTGTACAAAGTATATAATATATATATTATTATTATTTTTTTTTTTTTTATGATAAATCGCATTTTCCTGGATCATCAAGGTTATGTTCCTCATTAATGTCTTCACCAATATCAACATTTAATACTGCATTATCAACAACTGAATTCCTCTGTAAATCTAGTAAAAATCTAAATAAACCTGCAGCTTCTCTTATTCGAGAAAACTGAAGGCAAAATGCTTGTATTTCTATAAAGAATCTATTGACATCTATTATATTATTTCTTATAAGTGACTGAAGGAATACACAAACCTATAAAAAAAAAAAAAATAATAATAATAATAATTTATTTAGCTTTTTTTTTTATTCATCAACCAATCGCATAACGTACATAACACACAAAAAAAACCCCAACTTACCAAGCGAACTTGACGATCCTGTATATTTCGATTTTGGCTTTCTTCACAAGCTCTTACACAATTAGAAAGGTACTTATGTAAAAACTCGGGAAGGAGTGGAAAAGAAGTTGTTAGTTGATTTACAACTTCCATGGAAGATCTCATCCTACTTACTGGTTCCATAGATGACTGTTGGGACCGTTCTGGATCATTAATTGCTACAAGCATATTCAAAAATCTATTTGGAGGTTTAATCTAGGTCTTAGTATCTAGAGTAAGGACATCACAAAAATTTAAATCTAAAATTTAATGATACTTGCTTGTAAACTTGAGGAGATGTTTTAAGTTGTAACAATGCCTCTACAGCAATCCTAGGATTATTTTCAACCAGATCAGGGAGCTTTTCTGGTGAGAGATCACATTGATAAACCAACTTATCATTCTTTTCAAATTGGCCCAGAATATACTTTGAATAATAATATGATCGTTTAATTAAATGGTCAATATGAAGAAATTGATACAAATAAGTCATTAATTACTAACCTCTTCTTCGGGTATTGTTAAAGCCCGCTGCAATGCCTTATCCATCAAAGCACGGGATTCATCTTGACTCGTAAATTCTGTTATTAAATCATAATCCTGTTCTATATCTTGTTCATTATCATGAATACCTAACCGATGAAGCTAGTTAAATTATAAGAAATATTAATATTAAAACAAAAAAATTTCCTCGTAATTCCGTTAATGTACTTTTGATATAATAATACCTCATGTTGAATGTCAGGAGTCCGAGTTGGAGCATAAGAACTTTCACTAACATCCAGCTCGTCAATTGCGGCCCATGACCAAGGCCGTGTTGAGTCATCATGCCTACTAATCATGATAATATGAAATTTATATAAACACAAATCCCTAATACCACACCAATTTTAGGTAACGAACCTTTCAGGTGACTCCTCTTTTGATGGTAGTTGTACATCAAATTCTTGTTTAAGATAATATTCAAATTCCGCTACGTTTATTTCTTCCGTATCAATTATCAGTGAGTTATCACCATGCGTAAATTGCTTATATACGTCCACGGGTGACTTATCAGCTAACTAATTTGTTAAATATTGATTAAATATGATACGTGGATGAGGATTATTTCAATTGACGAAAAAGGATCGGTACCTGTGAACCCTTATCAGCCAAGATCATTGCTTCTACACGAAATTCAACCAACATATCATTATTGGTTTTAATTAAAGTGAGATTTGAAAAAAGAGCTTTGTAAAGGTTTAAAAATAGTATAAGGAATGGATTTTGATGAATAGGTACAACATTGTACAAGTTGTAGAGAATATAAAGCGCCACAACTCTTTCGTTTGCCTATAAAATAACGCCAAATCCAAACATATTTTGATTTTCAAGTGTTAAGAGTCTTTTATGTTCCAGAACAAGTATAGAACAAGCACTTTTAATGGCTTTGTTCGCTAAACGAACCTGCAACTCGCCATCTTCTAACAACGCCATCAACGCACAAGCGGCTTCAAACCTTTTTTGTTCAGGAACTTTCCCTTTGAACGCAACCGCTATGTTTTCAAATGGCTGATCAAATATCTGTAGAAGGTCTTGAAACGTGGAAATTCCTTCAAAAGTCATTTTTTTTTAAAAAAAAAAAAATATTCTGTAATTGAAAATTAAAAAATTTTCCACTATCGATATATTTTTCCACA
The DNA here is from genome assembly GCA_910591825.1 of Funneliformis caledonium. Classification (NCBI taxonomy): domain Eukaryota; kingdom Fungi; phylum Glomeromycota; class Glomeromycetes; order Glomerales; family Glomeraceae; genus Funneliformis; species Funneliformis caledonium. The sequence goes on from CAJVPQ010001792.1 coordinate 5,268, forward strand.
TTTGTACAAGTTTGATGCACGTGCCACATAATAATTAATCAGTGATGTGACGTGTGGCTTTCGTGTTAATAATACAAAATCAGCAATACTTTTTTTGGTTAATTAAGATCAAGTAATTTATGTCGATATCTACGCTAAGTAATAAACTTTAATTTCTATTTATTGATATATAACAGGTGTTTCAAAATATTTAAATTATTTTAATTAATAAATCATTATAATTTAGTATTATATGTACAAAAATAAATTAGTTTAAATTTAAATTTAATTACCTATATAATTTAAATTTAAATTAAACTTAATTCTTTATAATCGAATAGTTTTAAATTTTAATATTTTTGCTAATTAATAAAATATTCAATAATTTAATAATCCTTATATTAAGAATTATGTAAAAATCACTTAATAATAAAATTATATCTTTTTTTTTTTGTTAATTAAACAAATTTATAAATTAATTTTGTTATATAAATGATTTATTATATTGATTTTTTTATATTAAATTTTTTTTTTTGGTTATTATGTTATTAAGTATAAATGAATTTTAAATAATCAGTTTTAAAAATATAATTTTTTGAGAATAAATCAAATATTCTAAAAGTTGTAAATTAACACTAAAATCCCTCCCAAAAAATAATCAAATTTTTAAATTGAATTACATTAGTTAATTAAAAAATATCAAAAATTATAATCTTAATAAATTATTTTTTTACTTTCTTTTTATATGTTAATGATCATATGAAATAAAAATAAGTATAATAAATTGAACTTGACACTATGTTATATCTTGTTTTTCATTTTACTAATTTTACTATGAATCCTAGGAAGGAAAATCCTATTTGTTACATTTATTTGTCATTTGGTTTAATTTTTTAATGCCGTAATACCGGCCGGCCGATTGAGAAATTTTTTGATGATACTGGGTTAAATGAACAACTTTCTTTTTTTTATTTAACAAATTATAAAAGAAATAATACGCAATTTATTTAATGAACACACATATATATATAAACAAAATCATACAAAAATATAACAAATTAATGTAAAAAGTACAACTGAATAAAAAAGAATATATACATTTCTTTTTATCCGAATAAACCACATTGTATAATACTATATTCGATAGGATCATAATTTTCAGCATTACCATTAGACAATTTACCGATTTGAATAACTTGCCACATGCCCTGGCCAACTCTAGTAACACAACACATAATAACAGCTTGAGAATTGGCTGCTTGATCTAATTGATAAGTACATAATGGTTTATCAGGTTGAGTTTGATCTACCAAATTAAAACTTGGAGTTTGAAAATGGCCAATGGTGGGAGATTTGAATGAGCTTAGAATGAAATATAACTGTGTCACTTCAGCTGGTAATTGATCTAAATTAGCCGTAATTTGCTGATGACCTCTTTTATTTGCATTGTCCATTAAATCACCTGAATGTTTCATATGCGGAAACGATGGATAAAATACTGATGCATAATCATATTTTCTATAAAAGGTGTCCCTGAGAATACGATGATAAATCAGTACGAAACGTTCAATTTTTGTAAATGAAATTCTTGAAAGCAAAAAAAAAAAAACCTTATGCTTACCCCATGTAGAGTAAACAAGTTCCATCCAAATAATCTTGATTTCCATTTGCAGGATAGCCCCAAAATAAATCAAATGTTAAATTCTTGATGGACTCTGCACGTGTAATATTATAAAGTACGACAATCAATTGAATATGACTTCCTGGTCCAATTTTATAATCTTGTAAAGTACTTGGCGTTGGTCCAGTTTTTCGATCCTAGCAAGATAGAAGAGAATCAAACAAAATTTAAAGGATAAAATTCAACCAATTTAGTATTTTGATAAAGGTATTAAATAAATTACCTGCAATTCGACACCATTATAAATTAACTTTTGTTTGCCCTCATCAACCTTTAACTTTTGTCTAATTTCTTTCCTCAAAGCAGTGACCGTTTTAACTTGATTGAATGGTATGTTAGATTTTTGTCCATTTAACAATACAATGTAAATGTCTCCTGTCGCATTACTAGCTCCGTCTGCAGTCAAAGTTTGTGGTGTCCTTACGTTTCCAATACTTTCAACATCAATTTTAAATGGTGCTTTGTCCCATGCTAATGTTAAAAATTTTATTTCCTCTTGATTTAATTTCTCATTACATTCGGGACATTTAACAGGTTTTTCTTTTAAATTTAAATTGGCTATTAAGCACTATAATATCGAAGAGGGGCAAGATAAAAGTTTAAATGTAATTATTAAAAAGAAAGAAAAGAATAGGTTAGTAACTTACTCTTAAACAATAGGCAGGAATATGATTACAACGATCTGTAATTGTTGTTGATGGAAACTCTTTGGAAAGTTTATCATGATTACACTTAACACACTTCATATTTTTATTGAAAAAATATTGTCAAGCAAGGTTGAGTGTAAGGTATGAATTAGAAATTGGTGGGAAAAAATGAAAGTATTATTATGCATAAAGTCATTGTTTGCTTATTTCATTATCCCTTAAATGATAAACATGAATCAAATCTTGTTTTTCAAGTTTTTTATTTATAGTACAAGCTACCAAAAACGTTTTTTATTAGATCTTTTTCGGACTTATAACAAAACATCCCATTGTATGTTTTTTCCTCTTTTGAAAACCACCAAAGTCTTTCCTGTTAATTTTTTTTTTTAAAAGAATGAAGTGTTCAAATTGTAAAATTGATAAATTATCTAGAGAATTCCCAAATGATATTATTAGCCAAAATTGTTTTCATATCTCTACTTTTTGTTTGAAGGTAAAATGATTTTATTTCCATCTTAATAATCGTTTTAATTTTGACTAATTCTAATTTCCTTATCTTGGAAATAAAGTGTATAATAAATATTATTAATACTAAAGACGCACAAAAACAATGTCCAGAATGTAAATCAAATATTAGTGCAAAAGAGTTGGAAAACCTAAATATATTGTGGGAAAAAGCGCCATTTAGAATTAATATTGAAAATATTTCAGAATTACATTCACAAAAGATATCACAAAATGGTGAAGTTGACGGACATGGTAATGCTACTGCAGGGGATTTTTATGTTGTATTATTAAACGGTACCAAGTTAAAATTTAGATTGGAAACTATTAAAACTGTTGGAGCTTTAAAGGAAGCTATTAAAGGTCAAACTAAAATCGAAACTAATAAACAAAAATTAATTCATAAAGGTGTTGAATTACAAGTAAGTTTGTTATTTGAAGAGAGATTTCACATTTTCCTTTTTTAAAAAAAAATTTCATTTTGAAAAAAAAAATTTATTTTTTCCTTGGATATTTAGACATATGCTAATCAAGGAAGAATTCAAAATCAATTATCAGAATATCATATAGTATCAGAAAGTCATATACAACTTATCGTATTATTATATTCTATATCAAAAGAATTATCCATTAGTGCATTAACCTTTGATTTATTTTGGGGATATCCATCAAGTGGATGTGATTACTTAGATGGTACCTGTTTGCTTTATACGGGTACTGGAAATAATGCAGGTCAACTTTGGCGTCGTTTTGATTATCAATCTACAAGTTTTCATGATATCCCTAATATGTCACATTCTGGTGACATTATGGATCACGCTGAGAGGAGGGGTACGTAAATATTTATTTTATTTAAAACAAAATTATCTCCTTCTTTAAAACTTGTTCTATCAATTATATTAGGTCATCATCGTATAACAGCAAATCTAGCATCATTACCACCAACAGTATCAAAATTATATTTTATCCTAAGTTCATGGAATTCACCAAATATAGGTCATTTTCCAAATCCATCGTTTAAAATGTTTGATCCTTCAAAACCCAATATACAATTATGCTCTTATACTATTCAATCCGCTGCTTCTTCACAAGCTGTTATAATGTGCGTTGCCGCAAGAAATTCTTTTGAGGGTAATTGGAATGTATTTGAAATTGGGAAATTATCTGCTGGTAATGCAAAAAATTATACTCCGATTGAAGATACAATTAGTAATATGGATAAATTTTTCGGTATTTAAAGTAAAAGAAATGTTTATTTTTTATTTTATTTTTTTTTATTGTATATATATATAATTATTTGTGTAGTACAGAACATTATAAATTTTAAAATAAAATGAATCTTGGTATTTCATCATTTCATAAGGAGAAACAATGTTTCACAAGATCTCGTGTTACAAAAATCTCACTAGCATAACCGTTGAAATTCTCGAATAAATGTCGTTCCTTCAAATTTTTCTTTTTTTAAAAAATACCAACGAAAATTAATAAAAAATGCCCGGACCAGATGAATGGTTAGTTACTATACGGAAATGTCAGTATTTACCTGAGCCTGATATGAAAAGGCTCTGTGAAATGGTAAGTCTAAGTATTTCTCTATACTTTATGGTCCTAAACTTACCTTTTTTTTTTTCAAAAAAAAAAAAAAATTACTTTTTGTGTATTATGATAGGTTAAAGAATTATTAATGGAGGAATCAAATATACAACCTGTACACACACCAGTTACGGTATGTGGAGACATCCATGGGCAGTTTTATGATTTGCTAGAATTATTTCATGTTGGTGGAGAAATTCCTGATACTCATTATATATTTATGGTCAGAAATTTTAATTGAATTATTGTGAATCGGATTACCTTTTATACGTATTTTCAATCGAATATGTTTTTTAAAAAAATTTAGGGTGACTTTGTGGATAGGGGTTATTATAGTTTAGAAACATTTACTTTATTGATGGTTTTGAAAGCAAGGTTTTGTATGAAATTTATTTTGTCAATTTATTTAAAATTCTTTCGGTAACCCTTATTATATGTAGGTATCCGGACAAAATTACACTTCTGAGAGGTAACCATGAAAGTAGGCAAATCACACAAGTGTATGGATTTTACGGTAAGTCTTTACAAACGGATTATTACTATTATTATTATTATTATTGTTCTATTTTGAAATAATTTATATTCTATATATAATACGCATCTATAGATGAATGTCAAACAAAATATGGAAATCCAAATGTTTGGAAATATTGTTGTCAAGTATTTGATTATTTAACGTTAGCAGCTGTAAGGATAGTTTATTACCATAATACCTTTCTGCATCGAATATAAATAATTTTATCTTTATTTTTTTTTTTATTTTTTTTTTTAAAAAAAAAAAAAAAAAAAAATAGATTGTAGATGGACGTGTTTTATGTGTTCATGGTGGATTGTCCCCTGAAGTCAGAACATTAGATCAAATAAGAACAATACCTAGAGCTCAAGAAATTCCTCATGAGGGTGCTTTTTGTGGTATGTGCAATAAGAATATAGCCTTTAGGAAAATCACGTTACAAGTCATATGACATTATGTCCGGTATTCAATTTTTTTTTATTAAGATAAATTTTCATTTCTTATACTTTTTTTTTTTTACAAAATTTTATTTTTAGATTTGATGTGGTCTGATCCTGAAGATATTGAAACATGGGCTGTAAGTCCTCGAGGTGCCGGTTGGTTGTTTGGAGCCAAAGTAACGAATGAGGTGAGGACATGTAGACTCTCCGATAACTTTATTTTTTTTTTTTTCAATTTTTGTAATTCTCATTAACGCCGAAAAAAAAAAAATTTTTTTTTACTAGTTTAATCAAATTAATGATTTAAGTTTAATAGCCAGAGCACATCAATTAGTACAAGAAGGATATAAATATATGTTTCCTGATGATAACTTAGTTACAGTTTGGTCTGCGCCTAATTATTGTTATAGATGTGGTAATGTAGCGTCAATTATGCAAATTAAAGAAAATCTACAAATTGATGAAAGTAGTTTTAAAATTTTTAATGCGGTTCCTGATCAAGAAAGATCAATTCCTGCTAGGGTCGGTGTTGGACAGTATTTTTTGTAAAATAAATATTGGAAGAGGGAGGTGTAAGAGCATAATAACAAATCATTTTCATTATTTGTATTAGTAATTAATCAATTTCAATAAGTCAGAGTCGAATATTAAATAGTTAATTCCATTTTTTTTTTGTTGCCATTATTTAAAAACCATAGAAATAAATAAATTTAATTTTTTTTTTTTTAAGAAAGATCTCAATAATATATATATGTATATATTTTTAAAATACATTTCATATTTTAATTATACAGATATGTTACATATAACAAATGTGCACACAAATTGCATGCAACATACTGTGAACATAATAGATTTGGCTTAACTAATCTATTTAGGAAAAAAAAAAAAGGGTATTTATAAATATATTCTTATTATAATAAATATATTGTAAAGTTTACCAACATAAGGTTTGTATATTAAAAGAAACAATAATATAAAAAAAAATCTATACTATTATTTTACCAACCTTTCAATACTTAATTTATTAAAATTTATTTATTTTTTTTTTTTTTACGAATCATTATAAATATATATATATATATATATATTTGTTATCAAAAAAAAAAAAATTAATAATAATATATATATATAAATAAAATACTCTCACTCTAACAAATAAAAACTTTATAAATGATCCTCTCTTTTAAGACTTAACATCATGAACGATTTTCGTATTTGTCGTACCATTTATTGTGGGTTTAATTTCACCATTCGCATTCACAGTCGTAATAATAGTAGCTGTCTTGATTTCATTTTCTTTTTCTTGTCTTAAAATAATGGCTCTTAACCACATCATAACTGAATCGGCTCGTTGAGTATGTAAAGGATATTGTCTTGGCCCTGAATTACCATTAGAATTACCATTCGATGATGCTGATGATGATGAGCCGGAATTATGAATATTATGATTAGGCTCTCTTGAAGATGAATGATTTCCAGGTGCAAGAGGGCAACAAGGATGATGTCTTTGACCATCAATACCAATAACGGGTGTAACGCTACTATTATTATTTACTTGTCTCAAATTCTTGGACTTTTTTCCAATTTTCACTCCGGATTTTTTTCCTTCGTACATTTCTCTTTCTTCTGCTGCAGCCAAAAACATTTTATGATGATGTTTTTCAACCCATTCACGTTCTTTCTCTTCTCTCTCTTTTTCTTTTTTCTTAACCATTTCTATTAATTCTTTTAACTTTTCATGTTGTGATAAACTAGTAACTTTTTTTACTCTCTCTAAAACTTCCATGTAATCCGCCTGTGCCATTGATCTGGCTGGAAGAAAAACCGGATATCCTTCAATATATTCATGCATTTCAGAAATACGTGAATGCCACAAAGCTCCGGTATGAAGATCACCAAGAAGCACATAATTTATAGCTATCGCATACCAAGCCTCAATAAGCAACGGATGATAAGTAGCAAATGTATGAGTCGGTTGAAATCCGTGAAAATGATGCGAGTGATGATGATGATTATTATTATTATGGTTGTTATTTTTCTTAGAAACATTTAAAGAACTTGTAAAGGAGTTACTTCCAGATTCAGGTGATAATCCTGCAACTTTATCTGAAAGTTTACTTGTCCTGTCAATAAATTTTGGATCAACCTGATGATCATTATGATTACTAGGAGAACTTGTATTATCACCTTTTTCTTTAAAAGACCTAGAAGGAGAAGAATCTCTTGAAATTATAGGTGTAGTTCCTTTCGAAAGAGTTTCATAATTCATAGGTGAAAACGGTGGTAAAGAACTAGGATAAAAGGTAAGAAAATGATTATAATCTCTCAAAGACCGGTTTGCCAAACTCCGTATCTGATGCATTATTGGCAAGAACTCTCTTCGATATTCTTCTAATTTCGGATATGATCCATGATGATGATTTCCATTTGCTGTACCTTTTTTAACAGATACTAATCTCAATTCACTGCCTTCACCATCTTTTCTTTCCACTCCATCTACTTTTTGAATAGCTTTATCTATTAAACTAATAGCATATTGTAAATAACAAGCAGCACGTAAAAAGTACAGCTGACTTTCAGTTCCTGTGCATTCATCATCATCATTTCCATGATGGTTATGAAGAGGTAAAGTCGATTTTTTCCCCAGTAAAACATTATTTACACGTTTACGATGTTTTACTTGTGTCAAAGCCGTTTTAAAATCACGGAGAGCACCTGAAAACTCCTCTTTAAAACATTTAACAACACCACGAGTTCTATAAAACTCTGGTGTTGTTGGAGATGTTGCTATGATCTGATCAAGTACGTCAGTGGATGTAGACTGCGAAAGCATTCTACTTGTATAATGGTGGATAAAAAGTGTGAAATATTAGGTTGGGCCAAATTTTTAAAAAAAATATTATTATTCCCATGATTATTCCCATGATTATTATTATTTTATGGGAACGATACATCCTTCGCATCGAGATATTTTTTTTGTTAATCTATAGACACCACCACCACAAACTAGCTAGATGCTGCACTCTAATTAATTCTAATAATTAATTATACACAAAAAGGAATGATATAAATCAATTAAAATAACATGTAAATGATTTTATAATTACCTTGATGGAATCTTTTCGTGAAAGAAATTAACATAAATCGCCTCTAAATTTGTGGCATTCTTTTTTAATACTCTACTAGCAACTTCATCAATTGCACTAGCAGATTGCATCGTTACAACTGCTGTAGCTATTTCATCGATTCGATAAGCAAGAGCTAACTTGTTAACAGCAAGTTCACGCATTCGATGTTGCCGCGTATGAGACATTGAACTTCTAGTTGGTCCTCCTCCCGTTGTTGAAATTCCAGAAGCTGCACGAACAGATAAATCTGCTGCCTCATCTACTAAACGACGAATTGATATTAGATTACCGAAAATAATTGGATCAATCAGTGGAGGCGTTGATACATTATCATTATTAATAATGTATAGAGATTCAAGAAGTTCTAAAGGAAGTTGAAGCCATGGGCCGTGATAAGAAGAAATATATTTCCAATGTTTATTACGAGATATGGATAGAGAGCCTTGATTAGACAAAATATGAGATTGTTGTTGACTTTGCTGGTGTTGTTGAGTCGTGTGTACATGTGGCTGTTGGTGAATTAAAGATGCACCAATTACTTTATTAACTTTTTTTCCCTGTTTTTTTTGTTTCATAGTGGTAACTGTTATTGTATTAATCATTTAATTTTTAATTTTTTTTTTTATTTTAATTTTTTTTTTTTTTTTAAGAAAAATTACTCAAGAATACCACCAGAATAAAAGAAATTTATTCTTAAAAAAGTTCAACAACAATTTAAGTTTACGATGTTATAATTCAATTTTCGACAAGAATTATACCAACGTAACCATAAAGTGAAATGTATGAAACAAAGATAGTGGTAAAGGGAATCAATGAGAAAAAAAAAATACTTGAATCATATGACGTTGTTTATATTTCAAGGCTTATGATCATCTCAACGTCACGAATCACGTACTTCCGATCTTAAAATGGCAAGTTTTTAACAGATTCTTTTAACCATTTCTTCTTATATTCTAAAATATACAATGTTTTATTATTTTAATCATATACTTTCTCTTATTGAAGTGAATATTATGACGAAAGTCTAATGAATAATTTAATAATTGTTTTAAACTTGGAGCGATACTGATTAACACTGAAACGTTTACTTTTATTTTTATTCTAATTTAATTAAATTATATGATATATAATAATAAAAAAAAATCTAATTAACATAAATTATTTAATTTTACTTTTATATAATAAATTTTTAGGTAATATAAGTTAACGTTAAAAAATTATATTTGATCATTTAATTTAATTTAAACAATTAATAAAATTTTCAAATTATTTTTTTCATTTTTTATAATATAAAGATCTATATTTTTTATTTAAATATTTTTTAATTGATTTTAAGAATTTTTTTATATTAAAATAGTTTATTTTTTAAATAAGTGATTAAATAAAAAAAAATTATTTTTTTATTATAAATAGATGTAAATTTAAATTAATATGATACAATAATTATATAATACTAATGTTAAATAATATCTAATTTAATTATATTTAATTATATTTGTTTTAAAAAGATATTGCATCTTTTTATATATAATAAAATTAATTTAAAAAGTTAACTATTTTAGATTTTATATTAAATTCAGATTTTTAAAAACTGATTTTTTATCTATTTTATTATGATTAGAATTTATTATGAAAAATACAAATTCTTATTTTGTTTTAAATATATAAAATGTTCATTTGATCTTTTTTATTAATATTTATATTAATAAGTTTTTAATTTAAATCTATAAAATATCTAAATCTTTAATCTTACAAATTTAATTTAATAATAAAATTTAATATAGTTAATATAATTTTATATTTTACAAAGTTTTCTTAATTTTTTTTATTAAAAAACTAAATATTTATTAAGTAAATTTAGTATTTTAAAGAATAAATCCAATATTTTTAAAATCAAAAATCAAAACAAAGTTAAAATTCATTTTTTAATTTTAATATTTAAACAATTTATTACTTAAAAGTTTTATAAAAAAGTTAAAACTATTTTTAAATCTAATAAAAAATCTTAATATTTAAATAAAATTTAATTTTCTATAAAAATTTTACAGATGAAACAAATATTACTATAATTTGCCATTAAATATATATAATTAAGTATTGAGTTTTAAATATATTTTTTAATTTTAAATATTTTAAACAAAGATTTAGACATAGAAAATATACCTATAATCTGTTTAAAACTATTTAAAATTGTCAAAAATAGTCTAATTTTCTAATATTGATGTATTAGTTTATGAATTTTTAATAGAAAATCTATCTTAAAATTAGTTAACAATAGTTATTTTACACATAGGAACCTGAACTGCAAAAGCTAAGGCTCAGACTAATCACGTAATTTTGAGATTTCACAATAATCATATGCTATAGATCTAGCCATTTGGTGGATATGCTTTTTCGTCCATAATATATTAGTAATAAAGGCGTAAATTTTAACATTTTTTGCAGTTAATTATTTTAAAAATTTTCGCATTTTTTCATTTATAAATAATATGGAATACAGCATTTATTTTAATAATGATAGTATAAACGAAAATATTTTGTCCACTTTAAAAGAGTTGAACAATACATTTTTTATTAAAAATTCAAGTTCTAATCGCGAAAATTTCGTTGTAGGTTATTAAGACCATTTTATTT